>CM035432.1:21157380-21159880 GCA_020310875.1 Ceratopteris richardii | reverse complement strand
CGATGGACGACCAATTGACTAGGGATTCGCGGCCTATGAGACAGCACAGTAGGAGGTGCGCTTTGCAGTTTGGAACTGCAATGGATCTTTGTGGACACGTCCAGGACGCCTCGAGGAGGTGATGGAGGGCAGAGACATGATCTTCTTGATAGAGACACATGAGAACCCGGGGAGGAGCCTATCGAGGATTGAGGGTTATATGTGGGAGTCAGTTCACCGCTGACAGATGAGATAGCACACCACACGAGGATCAGGAGTAGCCGTGCTCTATAGACAGTCGCTACAGCACAAGGTACAAGTGGTAGCGAGACCCAAAGGCACGATTCATGTGGATTTGCCTCCAGCTATCAGAGGAGAGAGCAGTGTATTTAGTCGTCTGCTATATTGCACCCATCGGCTCGTGCTTCACACATTCCCATGAGCAGCCCTCAGAGAGGGAGGGACCAAACACCGCATCGCCATATGATTGCCTCAGTGACACCATTATGGAATACACCGAGATGGGCGAAGTCTTCCTTGTAGGAGACTTCAATGCCCGCACTCAGAGCCACCAGTGTGATATCTATGACTTTGATGACCCTGAGATGCTTCGCACCATCGAGGACAAGTCTACACTCAGAGCCTGAGTCGACCCCGCCACACCCACCTCATACGGCCGACACCTACTCCAGATGGGAGCAGCACATCGTCTCATTATATATAATGGGATGGCGACCTGGCCCACCTCGGGTGGTCTCACCTGCATTCCACCCACGACACCGCATGGAGGCAGTGTGGTAGACTATGTTATCGGACCCCCGGAGGCGACATATCTCATCACCTCATTCACCATCCCACCCACACCGATTGGAGCAAATCACGCATACTCTCCCTATCCATACGCGGCACACCATGCATATCCCACCCCGCCACCATACTGCCACATGCCCATACCACTATTCACTTTAGACATGAGCTAGCACATATCTATAGTTCCCATGTTCGAGAATGCATCTACTCCCTTGATCACTCCACCCCATTGGATACCCTCACCGCCCACTCCTCCTCGATCCTCCATACATCCGCTACTCTCAGCTTCCCATACACCACCCACAGCACTGCACATCCGACACAGCTGGGGCATACACCCCAAAATAGGTGGTACGATGAGGAGTGTAGACGAGTATACGGACATCTCAAAGCAGAGGGTATTTTGGGATCCATCACAGAGAGGGAGGCACGACGATAGATGTGAGCCCTCACACACCGGAAGCGGCGAGCTTTCGAGGAGCGACAGGAGGCAGAGCTATTTGACCTTCTCATGAATAGGGATTGCACCACTGCGTGGAGGGCCCTACACGAGCCACGCCCACCTACGCCCGTAGCAGATCCTCAGATCTCGCACACCTACGCCCAGAGGTTATATGACATCCTAGGATAACCGCCATTGCCGATCCCTCCCACACCGCGTCCTGTGATATCCACCCTATTCACGGCAAGCATGGTACAACAGGCTATCCATAGGCTACAGCATGGCCGTTCAGCAGACCACACAGGACTACAGGGAGAGCACTTTATATATGCAGTCGATGTAGTTTCCCACCTGATCGCCCATCTCTTCAACCGTGCTTTGGTTGAGGGATTACCTGACTCATGGACTATGCATACCATTGCGCCTATCCATAAGTCCGACGATATGATGGACCCAGGGAACTACAGGACTATTATGATAGGCCACATCATGGCCAAGATCTATGGGGCAGTACTAGAGCACCCGGTCAGGTAGGCTTCTGTCGCACTTTTTCCACTATCGACCATATCTTCGTACTTCATTGCTTGATTGAGAGCGCGAAGGCGAGGAAGCGAAGACTATACTGTTGCTTTATGGATTTCTGCAAAGCCTTCGACATGGTCCCTCGAGAGAGACTACTACGGAGACTCCAGGAGTTACAGATACCATCAGACATGTTATGGGCCATCCATGCTTTGTCTGCACGAGTCACAGGTAGGGTGCGCTGCCCCGGCGGCCTATCAGACAGCCTTGTTAGCGCCATTGGTGTAAAACAAGGTTTCCCTCTCTCACCCACTCTCCTTGCTCTCTACATCGACGAGATCACGGACTATATACAGCGAGCAGGAGGGCTAGGAGGAGACCTCGGAGGTACGTCAGTACACATTATTATATGCTGATGACATTGTCCTGCTTTCAGAGTCACAAGAGGGGCTATAGTCCCATTTACAAGCGCTCGATACCTTTTGCATGGAGAGCGGACTCACAGTGAACCTTCGCAAGACCAAGGTCATGATCTTCCATACCTCCAAGACAGTATGCCATCGTGCCTCTTTCACCGCAGTTGGAGGACAGAAAGAGGTAGTGGACTCCTATCTCTACTTAGGTGTCACCTTCTCGGGCAGCCCAGGGGTATTCTCCCTGGCACAAGCAGCGAGAGATAGATTGACGCGAGGCTACGCGGCACTCACAGGATTGGAGAGACGCTGCTTTCAGGCACATTTTCAAGAG
>CM035432.1:21127380-21152380 GCA_020310875.1 Ceratopteris richardii | reverse complement strand
GGGCTGGAGAGCTCATTTTTGGGGTTAGCTTGTTGTAGATTTCAGTTTTGTAAGAGAGCTCTTTGGTAATCGAAGCTTTCCATTGTTCCACTCTTTGCTCTTATCTTGTGCGCGTGTGTGTGTATGTGTGTGCATGCTTGTGTGCTTTCACTCACGCACTTGTGCCATCACTTGCTCGCGGTCTTCATACCCGTCCTCACGTCTCCACGGATTGACATTTATGAGGTGTATCTCCTCACGTTGGTACTCACCATTGTGCTAGAGTGACACCAAATTTGGCGCCGTTGCCGGGGAGAGAGCTTGGAGGACGAGCGTGTGACGGTAAGACGTAGAGTAGCAACGTTGGAAGGTAAAAAAAATCATCATTTTTAGTTCAGTTTTTGAATTTTCCTTCTTCTTCATCTTCACCATCATCACCATCTCCACCCACCATCTTCTCAGTTTTTCTCCATTTTTTAGAGTACATTCACATTGCTTTTTGCTTGTGGTTGTGAACAAGAGGCTTAGAGGGGGGTGCAGAACTGAATCGCCGAAGAAAAACTCGTGCATCACCCTCCAAACACCAAGAATCTGAGCGGCCATTTTCGGAAGTACTAAAACCTGCGTCACGTATCGTTTTTGAGAAACAAAGCTTTTGGGAACTACGCGGAGCAAAATAGGGTGCTAGGAGAGTTGGAAGAGAGTATCAAAGGTAAGCAAACCCACTTCATACTCATGAACTCTCAGGAAATCCAAGTTTTTTCAAAAAAAAAAGTCGACCTGCGTCAAGTATCGTTTGGGATTTACAGAGGTTAAATGTTGAGTTTTGGATGATACAAAGAGTGAGGAGAGGGGAGAAGGACTAGGAAAACAAGGGCATCAAAACAAAACTTAAAAAATCTTGCAAAAATCTTGGCAAAGGGTCAAGTATCGTTTTGCTCCCGCGGTCGAGTATCGCGATACCTGACAAGTATCGTGAATCTCCTGTGGTCGAGTATCGCGATATTTCCCTCCGATCGTGTATCGTTTCATACCGATCACGATACTTGGCCAGCGATCGTTTTGTCCAGCGATCGTTTGTGAGAGATCGTTTGCCAAAGATCGTTTCATCAGCGATCGTTTCGCAAAGATCGTCGATCGAGTATCGTTTGGTTCAGCGATCGCGATACCTGACAAGTATCGTGTATCGTTTTGAGTCAGCGATCGTTTTTTGTCAGCGATACTCGGCCATCGATCGTTTCGTCAAAGATCGTCTAGTCAGCGATCGTCTGCCAAAGATCGTTTTTGCCAGCGATCGTTTCATGAGAGATCGTGTATCGTTTTGGTCCAAGTATCGTGTATCGCGTCTCAGAGATCGCGATACTTGCCAGCGATCGAGTATCGTTTTGAGCTAAGTATCGAGTATCGTTGGTGCCAAAGATCGTTTGGTTCATAGATCGTGTATTGTTTTCTTCCAAATATCGAGTATCGTCTTGAGCCAAGTATCGTTTTGCCCAAGTATCGCCTACTTCAAGTATCGCGAGACATACCAAGTATCGTGTATCGAGTTTCTCAAGTATCAAGTATCGTGTCCTACAAATGTCATGTATCGCCTGATTTAAAGCATTTTCTGAGAGACCCTGTTTCCCTGTTTTAACCCCAAAACCCTGAACTGGCATAACTTTCTCATACGAAATCCGTTTGCTGTGATTTTGGTTTTGTTGGAAAGCTCGTGAGGAGTACAACAAAAACATCGACTGGTTATGTTACTATTAATACCAGGATTATTAGATAGGGTATTTTGAAGTTGACCCTCAGGAAAATTGGAAAACCAAGGTGTTCCAAAGGATTTTGAGCAATAGAAGAGAACTTTGGGACTAGAAGCCAAGGCTTATGAACCTGAGATCTGGCAGACACTTAGGCAAGGATAGACAAAGCATTAGGTCATCTGAGGCTAGTGTCAACCATACATCCAAGTCTTGGGCTCAACAACTTAGTGGTTATCCTTACACACGAAGTTCAGAAACCAGTGACTCGGAAATGTCTTTTAGCATGGAAAGACCCACACGTAGCTCAGGCATTGCCTATTTACAGACACCAGAAGGTCCCTATAAGACCCAATTGGAGTATATCAGGACCAGCCAATTAGGTGCTCGCATCTACGAGGATGGTCTAAGGCGATCAGTGGTTCAACTCAAAAATCCTGACCAACCCTTTGGACTTGAACACCCAGTGGTCAAGTTCGAAGAGGGTGCTTACATTGATAAGGAAGGAACCATGTATGTGGTTACCAACTTACCAGATAGGACAGATGAGTTTGGAAATATCATTCCTGAGAATGAGATAGGAGACCTAGAGCAAGGAGACCTAGGAGGAGAACCCAAGACCCCTAGAGGCAAGTCAGTCTTAACCAGAGTGCTCACTCCAGAATGGATCCCTCAAGATAATAAAAGCATAGAACTATTCGTGAATAGAGAAACGGAGGAAGCCTTTTGGAGATTTAGGCCGGATCAACCCAGCCCAGTAGTCACCATCTATGAATTCAAGGATCCTGAGACACCAGGGAAAGCTGTCTATCTAGATCACACATCTCAGAAATTATTCTTAGTATCAGATCATGACAGACATGCTTACACTTGGCAAGGTGAAGCAATTTTCCCTCCACCAAGATCTAATGTTTCCCAGGGCCTCCAGGGAGCCGGATCATCCAAGGCTCATGAAACCCAGAGGGAAAGAACTAGAGAGAGACCGGAGGTAAGCTTTGCAGACACTGTAGGCAGAGACAGATCAGGATATGGAACGGAAAGACTTGAAAGGGAGAGACATAGAGTTTATAGGCATCAAAGAGATGATCATGATTTCCCATTGCCTAGACCACGAGAGCACTCAAGAACCCTTAGACCGTCTCAAGTGGTTAAGACAATGAAGAACTACTTTGATGGATTTGGAGATCCTTATGATCATGTGGCGGAGTTCAAACAAGTGCTAAGAGCTGAACAGGTTGAAGACTTATTCACCCAGTTCGAGGCATTTGGTTTGACTCTTAAGGGTACTTCCTTAGCTTGGTTCCAACCTCTAAACAGTCGCAACTATAGAGAGATAGGTCAGCTGCTAGAAGAATTCATTGTGGAATTTTCCAAAAGTGGTATCAGGCATAACACATCATCCTTGATCCACAGCTTCAAGCAGACATCCCAAGAAACAGTGCGACTTGCAAGAAGAAGGTTTAGACAGTACTTGGAAAGATGCCCTGTACCAGAATTACCCACATCAGCCAAACAGGTGGCACTGTTTTTAGATGGCCTGTTGAGCACAAAATTAAGGTCATATGTATACTTGAAAGAGCCTAGATCCATAGAAGAGTGTATACGGATGTGCATTGACATAGAAGACAACTTGGGTGAGGAGTTAGGACTATCCAAACTCTATAAGGACTCTGATAGTTCTACAAGTCATACCTCTAAAACCTCCACTGAGATAGATGAGATAGCTGAGCAAGTGGCCAAAAAGCTAGGAGTTCAAAATAGACAAATGCCAAGGGTCACTTCAGTGAAGCGATGTTATACATGTGGAGGAGATCACATGGCTAATGTTTGCCCATTGACGACTCAACCCCAAGGAAGCCCTAATGCTCTATATTGCACCATTGAGAGGAAATACACAAATCATACGACCCAAGATTGTCCCTATAATAGGCAAGCTGTTAGACAAAATTATCAGCAACCTTACCAGCAGGGTAGGTCTCAGAATCAGTACCAACAGCCATATTATAGGCCACAACAATATCAACCTCAATACCAACAGCAATATCAGGCACCATATAGGCCACAACCAGTCCTAGGAAACCAACCGCCAGCTCCTGCCAATGTGATCCCAGTTAAATATACGATGGCGGAGGAGAACTATAATAGAGCTTTGGTGCCACTAACCCCATTGATACCAGAAAATGATTTTCACGCTCATGGTTCAGACTACTTCCATGAAGATAGTCCACATGCTTATTATATAGAGTCACCTGAGCAAAGTGAGATTTCTCAGTGTCAATATGAGACACCACCTATGGAACAAAATTGGGAGCCAGAATACTCCAATGTCATGTATACGAATCCAAATCCTAGGCCCCAATTGAGACAAGTAAGACCACAAGCCCCTAGAGGACCATGCTTTAGATGTCAGGGCGATCATTTCATTCGTGAATGTCCCCACCAACCAGCTCTGGGATCAGGACAGAACATCACAATACAAGGCTTTTGTCCTGAGTGCGGCAAGGAACATCTTCCTAGAGAGTGTCCCAGGAATCCCTCTAGTGCACCCAAGGTCACACCCATCAACGTGGTAGGCTTAGTGGCAGATTCAAGCTCAAGTAACAGTAATGTGTTCCCGGTACAGGCAGTTACTAGGGCACAGGCTGCACAACAAGCAAACCATCTGAGCAGTCGGAGTCAAGTGAGGCAGGAGAACCTAGCAAGAGGAAACCAAGAACATGGAAGGAGACCAGAGAGAAGGCTAATCGCAAGTGGAACAAAAAGATATCTGAAATAGAAGAAAGTCTAAAAGATGCCAAAACAAAAATAGAAGACATTGCATCTCAAAGCCCCTCGCATGCCGAAGCTCCATCTACTTCGCTTCATCCCACCCCACCACCCATTGTAAATAACCCACAACCAGGGTCTGTTCTTGCAGATCCAACCCCAGAAGGCTTGGACATGATGTTCAAGGCCTACCAGGCTCGTCTTCAAGAAGGGCCAACAGCGGCAAACCTCGACAAGAGTTACCCTAGAGCAGATTTAGAGATTGTACGAATGAAAATGTGCATGAAAATGGTAGAACAAGCTCAAGCTATACTTGAGACTAGTCAAAAGTTCAATCAGACAAACTCTGTCAAACCGGATTTGCATTTCCAAGGCTTACTAGAAAGATTAGAGCAGTTGGTAAACAAACCACAAGTTTCTTTACCTCCACAGGCTCAACCAATTATTGAAAGAGGAAGCTCACCACCAATGGGAGCTTATGTTCCTAATTCCACGGATGCTGGAATACCTCCTTCAATTCAACAGTACTCTCAAGAGTTCTTGCGGGAAATACAGGAAGAGAAATGGGCCAAGGAGAAGGGTTATTCCCCTCCTATTCCTGAGATTGATGATCTTCATGATCAATTTCCCCAAGACATTCCGTCTATCTATGGAGACCAAGCTGAGCAACAAGAAGATGAAAGATTAGATTTTGAATCTAATTCTTTACAAGAGTTGCCTCATTACACAGGCCCATGGGAATCTGAATCTCTCCAGATCAGAGCTCCCACAATATTGGTGAGAAATGAAGACTCAGTGATTCCAAGAAACACTGATGTTGTGAAGAACACTAAGGTTCAATGTCATCTCACTGTGGAAGAGCTGCTCAAAGCAAAACCTGAGCTCTGGAATCATGTGAAGGATCAGGTTCCAGAACTTGAATCCAATATGCCAAAAGTAGGCTCTAAGCAAAAAGTTCCAAAGATACCTCTCGACAAGATAGGAGACATGAGCGAAGGTGAAGAAGGTAACACTTATCTTCCGATCACCTATCAAGGCTACACAACCAAAGCAATCGTAGATTCAGGTGCCGGTGTTGCTATTGCAACCACCTCCTTGTGGAAGCGATGGGGCAAACCCACATTAAGACCAACTAGAATGAAGCTTCAAATGGCAGATGGTCATTTTGAAAGACCTCTAGGATTGCTTGAAGGGATAACTCTAACCACTTGTGGTGTAGAGTTTGAACATACGTTTGCTATATGTGACTTTGAGAAAAATAATGTCTACGAGATGATCCTAGGAAGACCCTTCCTACGACAATTGCAAATAGTACAGGATTGGGGAACCAACTCCTTGTACTTACAGCACTTAGGGGTAACCACCAAGGTCAATTTGAAGGACTACACCTTCAGAGATGTACCACCCCTACAGTGGAATCCTATCCACAAAGCAAAAGAAGATTCAATCTCTGTGCATTCTGGAAGTTCACCTGATTCATCCTGGCTGCATGAAGATACTCACTTGTGGATGTGCAAGGTCGCAGAGGAAGAGGAAAAGCGCCTAAAAGCGAGAGAAGAAGGAACTCCCCCAGGAAATAGACCAATAAAAGACCCAGCCTATACACCAATGATATTTCCAGATGAGGAATTTGAACCTCATGGTTGGGCAGAAATCTTAGCTACCATGGACATAGCAGTCAACGAAGAACAATGGACACCTCATTGTGATGAGGAGGGTTATGATATTTCAGTATTCATGTGTCAACCGCTGTTGGAAGAGTGTGATCCTAGTGAGTTCATAGAAGAAGAAGAGAATGACGATGATCTAGAATCCATTGTGATGGATACTTACTTTGACTCAGAGGAACACTATTTAGAGGACACAGGAGTGTTAACCCAAAAAGAAGAAGAACCTCTCACGAGTATTAAAACGATAAATTTAAAGG
Organism: Ceratopteris richardii; assembly: GCA_020310875.1. Lineage (NCBI taxonomy): Eukaryota > Viridiplantae > Streptophyta > Polypodiopsida > Polypodiales > Pteridaceae > Ceratopteris > Ceratopteris richardii. The sequence continues at coordinate 21,145,963 of CM035432.1, read as the reverse complement.
AAGGAAGTGAAGGAGGTCAAAAGAAAAAGAAAAGAAAAGTAGTGAAACAAGAAGAGGAAGAATCATTGTTTGAAGTACCAGATAATTTCAAGAAATATGAAGTGGAAGACCGAAAAATTTTGGTACGAATGCCTAAGAGAGAGGCCATTATAGGAGAAGCATATGACAATAAGGAAAAGACCAAAAAAATTGTAGTGACCATTGAAGGGAACGAAGAGCGATGCACGTACATAGGAGACGACCTAAGTGCAAAAGAAGAAGCAGAGCTTGTAGCTCTATTAAGGGAATATAGGGATGTGTTCGCATGGCACTATAGAGACTTGAAAGGAGTAGATCCAAAGATTTGCTCTCATACGATTCCGATGACCGCTGACGCCAAGCCCACCAAACAAAAGCCCTACACATATAATGACAATTATGCAGCCAAAATAAAGGAAGAAATTGACAGGCTGATTGAAGCTGGATTCATCTATGAGATTGAGCACACTGAATGGGTGTCCCCCATTGTGGTGGTACCCAAGAAGAATGGGAAATTGCGAGTGTGCATTAACCTTAAAAAAGTTAATGCCGCAACGATCAGAGATAGTTATCCACTTCCAATCACCGAACATCTATTGGAGCGTGTTGCAGGCAAGGAAGTTTATAGCTTCCTTGATGGATTTTCAGGTTACAACCAAGTAGCCATTGCCCCCGAAGATCAACACAAAACGGCCTTTGCCACAGAATGGGGAATCTTTGCATTTCGTGTGATGCCATTTGGGCTCACCAATGCACCTGCAACATTCCAAAGGCTCATGTGTCATGTCTTCAAGGAGTTCTTGCGGAAGAGCTTAGAAGTATATGTGGATGATTTATGTGCGCATTCCCAACAGAGAAGTTACCACATCCCTGAGCTCAGACAAATCTTCAACAAGTGTAGAGATTATCGAGTGTGTCTGAACCCAGAGAAGTGTGTGTTCATGGTACAACAAGGTAAGATCTTAGGTCACATTGTTTCTAAGAATGGAATTTCAACAGATGAGGACAAGGTAAGAGCGATAGCAGAGTTGCCAAGACCAAGGAATGTTAAAGAGGTACAAGCCTTTATGGGCCATTGTGGATATTACCGTAGGTTTATCCACATGTATGCCATCATAGCTAAACCTCTTTACGGGTTGCTAACAAATTTTGAGTGGAACGAGGAATGCGAGAATTCCTTCAACGAGCTGAAAAGACGTTTGTGCACAGCACCAATATTGACTACTCCGGATTGGAGCAAACCCTTTCATGTCCATGTAGATGCCTCCAATCATGCAATAGGATGTGTGCTAGCACAACCCACAGGTGAAGGAAACCTAGATTTACCGATAGCATATGCTAGTAGGCAATTAAATGCAGCTGAACGAAATTATACCACAACGGAGAGAGAAGGTTTAGGTATGGTATATGCTGTGAAGAAGTTTAGACACTATCTATTGGCCAACAAGTTCAAGTTTTTCACTGATCATCAAGCTTTACTATATTTGGTCAATAAACCTTGCAATACAGGCCGCTTAGTAAGATGGTTCCTCTTACTAATGGAATACGACTTTGAAGTTGTTGTTAGGAAAGGTAGAACCCATCTTAGGGCAGACCATCTTTCTCGCATCACTTCGGGAGAGCCACCGCAAGGAGTGTCTGATGAATTGCCCGATGCTTATTTGTTCAATTTGGAAGTTGTTCCTAAATGGGCAAATAAGTTGGTGCCAGTCCTAACCTTCGGACCTGCAAATAAAAATGTGAATACAAGCAAAGAAGAAATTGTAAAATCACAAAAGTATCAAATATTGGCCGGAAGTATGTACAAGCAAGATACTGAGGGCGTATTAGCTTGTTGTGTTGAGGACGACGAACATACTAGTTGGATGCAACAAGCCCATGAGGGACTGCTAGGAAATCACTACTCTAAACAACGAACATTGCAGAATCTAAAACGTTTAGGAGTGTATTGGCCTAGCATGGACAAAGAAATACAGGAGTGGATCCAAAATTGTTCAGTGTGCCAGAAGAGACCCCCAGTGGAGCATGCCACTCTTTATCATGTGTCATTAATCCAAGATTGGAGTGCTCCATTGGTTGAGTTCATGAGATCGAGAACATTACCCAATCAGGCTAGTCTTGCAAGAAAACGGAGCATGGAACAAGAGGCTCAAGATTATGCCTTAGTCGGAGACAACCTATATCGAAGAGGCAAGGATGGTTACCTAAGACTGTGCGTTCATGAATCAGACTATTTGAAAGTCTTAGAAACTCCCATGCAGAATACATTATTGTAGCCACTGATTACCTTACCAAATGGGTGGAAGTAAAAGCCACGACAAAGAATGATGCTCAAACGACGGCTAAGTTCTTATTCGAAAATGTGTTCACTAGATATGGGTTACCAATAGAGTTGGTTAGTGATAGAGGTACGCACTTCTTGAATGAGGTCATTGAAAATCTCCTTCAAGAATTCATGGTGATACATAAGAAGTCTGCCCCCTATCACCCACAAGCTAACGGACAAGCCGAGAGCACGAATAAGATCCTATGTAACGTATTGACGAAACTTGTAAATAATAAACGCTCTGATTGGGACAAACAACTTCATCATGCTGTTTGGGCATACCGAGTGGCCTACAAAACGGTACTCAATGCTACCCCATTTCAGATGGTCTTTGGACAGAATGCCGTGCTACCATTGGACTTCTTAATCCCAGCCTTGAAAGTAGCACAAGAGCATGAGTGGAATGGACATGAGTTGTCTTCCAGGATCTTTGATCTAGAACGCTTAGGTGAGACGAGGCTACGGGCAGCAGCAGGCATTTATGCTGCAAAGAAAAGGGAAAAGGCATACTTTGATGCCCATGTAAAGGATAAAGGATTGAAGGAAGGAGATCTAGTGCTGGTTTATACGCTAAAGCAACATGCCCGCAAATTGGAGAAACGAGGATATGGACCCATGATCATTAATAGACTCTCCACTAGCGGTGCAGTTCAATTGGCCACTTTAGAAGGTGATGTCCTACCCAACTATATTAGTGGATGCCGAGTCAAGTTATATCAAGAACCTCTTACAGAGGAGATGCTCACAAGACTCAACACGGCTAAGAAGCGAAAAGAAGAGGAGTTAAGGGTTAGAGAAGAAGCACAAGCAGAGGCTAGAGAGCGCATCAGAAGAAATAAGTTACGGCGGCTGGGCCTAGATGTCAACACAAAGGCTCCAAAATATCACATGGACATGTGCCAGAAATCAGGCAGAACTACTTCTCAAATAATTGATCGACGACCCTTTGTGACTATAGAGGTAGGACAAGGACAGAGTGTAAGGACTGTGAGAGCATTGGTTGACTCAGGAGCAGCAACTAGTGCAGTTCGATTTTCATACTGCCAAGACCTGCAATTAGACATCAAGCCCATAGAAGCCTATCTCATAGGATTAGGAGGCGTGGAAACACCCTGTTTGGGCGAGGTGGAACTTCCCATCTACCTTCAAGTTGTTCCAATAAAAGTCAAAATGCTAGTGTGTCATGATGCGGACCTCACAGAACCACTTGTCTTGGGTCAAGACTGGATTTACAACCATGCTGTCAACTTGAACCTAAGAAGTCAACTTCTTCAAGTTTGGGTGTCTGATCAATGCATTGCATTAGAATTGGAGAATCGCATGCCCACTGAATCTGACACCACACACTCTCTCTGTCCCTCTAAGGCTAATCTTCTCGAACAAGAAGTTGTAGATGTCAGAAGCTCTATGATACAGACGGACGCAATCACGGAAGGACAGTCGCAAAGTCAAGATGAACCTTCTTCTTGTTTTTTAAAGAGCAAAGCATCCACAGGAGCTCAACCTCAGAAGCAAGCAAAACAGTGCAAGACAGCCAGTCTATCAAATAGACAAAGAGCCTTCAAAAGCAAAGAAGTGTTGGGCATGACACATGTCTGGGTAAAGAAAGGAGTACAACCATCGATGTTGCCTCAAAGACTTCCCCCCAACCAGATCGACCATGGCAACAGAAGGACCAAACAACCACGACAGGCTCAAGCTCGAGGACTCCAACAAATTTGGGTATCGAAGCTATCAATGAAGGCCGACCACAATAAGGTACAAATTTGGGTGCCTAAAAAATTAGCTTCAGCTCAACAAGGGCGATTACAGGTGTGGGTACCCAAGAAGCTCTTACACGTACAAAGGCCTATGCTCCCCACCATGCGAAAAGCCTCAACAAAGAAGCCAAGGAAAGAAAAGGGTAAGAACAGAGCACAAAGACCAAAAGAAGATAAACTCAACCCTTCTACAAAAAAAGGTAGGCACTCACCCAGGATATGGATTTGGAAGCCAAAAGCACATGCAACATCCACAGAACCAAGGGGCCAACTACACTGGATACCCAAGTTTGGACAGCATCCAAAGAAGAACTGGCCTGAGGTGATCTCTACAGTACCAAACCCTATTCCAAAATGGGTTCCAATCCGGAGGATTACATCATTTCGAGATCCGATAGACACCTCCAATCAAAGAATTCATCAAGTATACAAGTAACATCAAAAGCCTCGACCAGCAGCAACCATGTGCCTTTGGCATAACCTTGTCGTTTGCACCATTCAGGTCATGCATTTCCAAAGTCTGCATCAATATAGGGCCACCTTACAGGGCCGTGCATAGACACAATTGAGAAATCCCAGGCACATGAGACACAATTTTCACAGGCAAAATATGTTATTGATACTAACCTCTTTCTTCTTGTTTGCGGCCACCATTGTTCAAAAAAAAAAAAAAAAAAAAAAAAAAAAGCGAGGACTATGTGCTTGAAAATGCTCATCAGCGAACTTCCAGCAAGGACATCCCTCAACAAAAAGGACAAGCCGACGGTCAAACACCATGAAGGAACCACAACACGAAGAGATGAAGATCAACGGACCCTTCACCATGGTAAGACGTGTATGTTTCAACAACACTATAACCAGGATAGATTAGGAAACCTCTTCGTCAGCATACCCTCGAGCACTTAGCTCAAGACCCAATCTCTTGCACCATACTTCTTGCCATGCATTTTCCAAGTACGCACACGTAGGGCCACATTACAAGGCCATGCACAAGGCACATATTTTGTTCAACCCATGCACTAATGCACTTACCCACCATTCATTATGGGTTACAAGTACTTGGCATGAAAACTATGAAAAGACGACATCAAGATGCCAACAACAAGAGCAAGGAAGCCATCCACCACCGAGAGTTGCTCACAATCAACATTGACCACATCCTTTGAGCAGCTAGCAGTTTTGGAAAACTCACAAACGCACCACCCAGATGGAATACAAGGCAGAAGTACGTACAAAGGGACTACAAACTGCAAGAGATAACAGTGGCAAAGTGAAGACCAGACAAACGACCAGGATACATTGGGAAGAGGGATCGCCCCTGTTGGACGCAAAGGACGCTACCTCTCAACGTACTACATGGAACGACCACTACAACAAAGGTCTGTCAGGGACGACAGACTCAAGAGGGGGGGGAGTGTTGAAGCTCAAGGTCAAGGACAAAGCATGGAAGCGCATCAAGGAAGTGGACACACAAGAAGAAGGAGCAAGTAGGGAGCTCCAAGAAGCACATGTCAAATTTTCAAAAGAAATCCCTACAAAAATAGTGATTTTTATCACTAAAAACCATTGTAAATACCATTTTCCATTTTTGTAACTCCATTTTGTTCAAGCCGAGGAGTCCTCGAGCTTGAGGAGTATTAGATCTACCATCCTACCAATTTTCATGATTTTTAGACTCCGTTTGAGCCCCCAAATAAGCCCTGGAACCTATTTTTTAACTAGGCCGGACACTAGGTCTGGACAGGGCCAAAACCACTCAAAAACTATAAAAAGGGCTGGAGAGCTCATTTTTGGGGTTAGCTTGTTGTAGATTTCAGTTTTGTAAGAGAGCTCTTTGGTAATCGAAGCTTTCCATTGTTCCACTCTTTGCTCTTATCTTGTGCGCGTGTGTGTGTATGTGTGTGCATGCTTGTGTGCTTTCACTCACGCACTTGTGCCATCACTTGCTCGCGGTCTTCATACCCGTCCTCACGTCTCCACGGATTGACATTTATGAGGTGTATCTCCTCACGTTGGTACTCACCATTGTGCTAGAGTGACAACCCTCTTCACAGCAGGCATGGTACGACAGGCCATCCATAGGCTACAGCATGGCCGTTCAGCACACCACACGGGGCTACAGGGAGAGCACTTTATATACGCAGCAGATGTAGTTTCCCACTTGATCGCCCATCTCTTCAACCGTGCTTTGGTTGAGGGTTTACCCGACTCATGGACTATGCATACCATTACGCCTATCCATAAGTCCGGGGATATGATGGACCCAGGGAACTACAGGACTATTATGATAGGCCATATCCTGGCCAAGATCTATGGGGCAGTACTAGAGGCAAAGCTCAGTACACACGCTGAGGCAGCGGGGATCAGAGCACCCGGCCAGGCAGGCTTCCGCCGCACTTTCTCCACCATCGACCACATCTTCGTGCTTCGTTGCTTGATTGAGAGCGCGAAGGCGAGGAAGCAGAGACTATACTGTTGCTTTGTGGATTTCCGCAAAGCCTTCGACATGGTCCCTCGAGAGAGACTACTACGGAGGCTCCAGGAGTTACAGCTTCCATCAGACATGCTATGGGCCATCCACGCTTTGTATGCACGAGTCACAGGCAAGGTACGCTGCCCCGGCGGTCTATCAGACAGCCTTGTTAGCACCATTGGTGTGAAACAAGGTTGCCCCCTCTCACCCACTCTCTTCGGTCTCTACATCGACGAGATCACGGAGTATATACAGCGAGCAGGAGGGAGAGGAGGAGACATCGGAGGTACGCCAGTACATATCCTATAATATGCTGATGACATTGTCCTGCTCTCAGAGTCACAGGAGGGGTTGCAGTCACATTTACAGGCGCTCGATACCTTTTGCATGGAGAGAGGACTCACAGTGAACCTTGGCAAGACCAAGGTCATGATCTTCCATACCTCCAGGACAGTACGCCCTCGCGCCTCTTTCACAGCAGCTGGAGGACAGATAGAGGTAGTGGACTCCTACGTCTACCTAGGTATCACCTTCTCGGGCAGCACAGGGGTATTCTCCATGGCACAGGCTGCGAGAGATAGATTGACGCGAGGTTATGCGGCACTTGCAGGATTGGAGAGACGCTGCTTTCAGACACATTTTCAGGAGCCCCGGACTAAGGGGTGGCTCTTTGACACTCTAGTGACACCCGCATTGATGTACGCAGCAGCAGTATGGGCACCAGGGATCACAGAGGCGATGTGGACGCAGATTGAGAGGCCCCAGATCACCATGATATCACGCTTGCTGCGCAGCAAGCCCTCCGTTCCACATGACATTATACGAGCTGAGCTTTGCACACCACCGATGCTAGTGGAGGCCCTCTTCCAGTTGGTGACCTTTATTCTGAGAGTCAGAGAGCTCCCCACTAGCCGACTCACCAAGCTTGCATTTGAGAGCTCTAGACATTTGGCAGAGACAGGGCATGAGAGAGTATGGTATGCACAGACTTACCGATGGTTAGCAGACCATGGCATGAGCATTACGGATCTCCCCCCTTTTCAGTATGACCTCTCTTCCCCCCACATTACCCTCTCTCGTTCTGAGAGGAATAGGATCATCCGTCAGGACCTACTACAGATACACGTCAGGGAGACATGGATAGCACCACGAGAGCCTCTTCCCACAAAGAGGCAACACTACAGAGAGCACTTCCTAACTGTGACAGCGGATAGTTTCATTCAGAGACCACGATACATGGATACATATATGGCACCAGCTGAGAGAGTGGCCATTGGGAAGCTCAGAGTATCATCACACCAGCTCGAGATTGAGATTGGGCGAGCCACACATACCCCGAGGGATGAGCGATTATGCAGGATATGTAGAGAGGAGGTGGAGGACGAGGAGCACTACACATGTAGATGCCAAGCATATGAGGACATCAGAGACCGCTACCCACAGCTCTTCAGGGGGCCTAGAGAGATCAGGGCTTTATTGGGGACAGAGGACCAGCGCCCTCTAGGTCGTTTCCTAGTAGAGCTCCAACACCACCGCGCATCACTCCTCCAGCAGCAGATGGAGATACACCTGGCCCCCCCCTCAGACTCATATTACAGATTTTTTCAGACCCACATACACTCGAGGGCCTAGCTCGATGCGGGGTGTCACATTACACAGAGCAGAGGAGCTTAGACGACAGCGTCGACGATCGAGACCCCTTGTCCGGAGAGCTCGTCCACATCAGAGAGAGATTCAGGCGATTCACGCACGCCATGACATGGAGATACAGAGACATGAGCAGCGCACCCCTATCGATTTGGATGCCCAGAGCATTTTGAGGATCGCCATGATGCCTTACCCACTGATGCATTATATCCTACACCCACTCCAGGCATTTAGGGGGTTGTGACACCATCGAGCCTCCCCTCCCTATGCATATCATGTTTGTATCTCACCCATTGAGCATATAGAGTGCATACCCATAGCACCCCACACCCTTGATGCCAGCTACTATCCCTCCTTTTATACCCGTTTGTAGTACTCACACTTTATTTTCGTTTTGGATCACAGTGGATTGGATCATACTGATGTATATGTTTTGTCTCATAGGCCGATTTTGGCCTCTAATAGACGTTAAAAAGTCTCTCTCTCTCTCTCTCTCTCTCTCTCTCTCTCTCTCTCTCTCTCTCTCTCTCTCTCTCTCTCTCTCTCTCTCTCTCTCTCTCTCTCTCTCTCTCTCTCTCTCTCTCTCTCTCTCTCTCTCCCCCCCTCCCCCTCTCTCTCTCTCCCCCTCTCTCTCCCCCTGCCCCTCCCCCTCCCCCTCTCTCTCTCTCTCTCTCTCTCTCTCTCTCTCTCTCTCTCTCTCTCTCTCTCTCTCTCTCTCTCTCTCTCTCTCTCTCTCTCTCTCTCTCTCTCTCTCTCTCTCTCTCTCTCTCTCTCTCTTCTACACAGGGTTACTACATTTGTATATGGTTTTTGACTCATAGGCCAAGTTTGGCCTCCAGAAGACGTTAATATGACTTTCTTTCTTTCTCTCTCTCTCTTTCGAACTGGCGCAGAGCTGTTTTTTAGGGTTTCGAACTAGCACAGAGCTGTTTTTTAAGGTTTCGAACTGGCGCAGAGCTGTTTTTAAGGGTTTCGAACTGACCCAGAGCTGTTTTTTAGGGTTTTGAAGAGGCGAAACTGTATCTTTTAGGGCTCTGAAGAGGTGCAGCACCATCTTTTAGGGTTTTGAACAGGCGCAGGTCTGGTTTTTTAGGGTTTCGAAACTGAAGAAGATCTGATTTTTAGGGTTTTGAAGAGGCGAAACTCTGTTTTAAGGGTTCTGAAAAAAATCAGCGCTGATTTTTAGGGTTTTGAACATGTGCAGCTCTGATTTTAGGGCTTTGAAGGAGGTAATGCTCAGTTTTTAGGGTTTCGAAACTCTCTTTTTAGGGTTGTGCAGCCCTGATCTTAGGCATCGCACTGATTTTAGGGTTTCGACGCTCTGATTTAGGGTTCAGCACCTCTTTCCCCAAAAATCTGATTTTAGAGTTCTCTGTCATCTAGCTGCTATATTAACAGCCACAAGCATCTACACTTTTAACTAACTCTCTCTCTCTCTCTCTCTCTCTCTCTCTCTCTCTCTCTCTCTCTCTCTCTCTCTCTCTCTCTCTCTCTCTCTCTCTCTCTCTCTCTCTCTCTCTCTCTCTCTCTCTCTCTCTCTCTCTCTCTCTCTCTCTCTCTCTCCCCCTGCCCCGGACTGAGGGCACAACACTTGGATTCTAGGGTTTCAAATCTCCCTGAGGGCACAACTTGGATTCTAGGGCCCCGGACTAATAATTGTTGCCTACAGTTATTAGCCACTCCCACCCTTGCTCCATCGCGCATCGGGCGCACTCTCGTCTTCATCGCAAGTCTTTGGGCTCAGCACACTGAGCATTTTTTTCTCATCTTCGAATGCAATGAGCGCTACGGCTAAGAAGGACGATTTGATGAAAATGGAGGACAAAGTGACCATAGCTATCAAAGAAAACAAGAAGATGGTGGACTCCACTATCACGGCCATCATCAACCGCCTCTCAAAGCTCGAGAAAGAAGTAGAAACATATCACAAAGAGAGGGAAGCATGGCAGAAAGAGAAAGAAAAGTGTGAGAGGGAGAGAAACAAAGAAAAAGAAGAATGGGCTAAGGAAAGGGCAAACATGAAAGAAGAATTGGAGCTCATCAAAGCTTCAATGGTCTCTCTCACACCCGAAGAGGGAGAGATTCATATGAACACGAAAGAAGCTTTAAAAGAAGAACTCACCAAAGCTTTGACCGCGAGCATGGAAAACAAATCAGAAGCCACCAAAGAAGGATGGATCGACATAGTGAGAAAGAACATCAAAAAGAAGCCAAGGAGGAAGCACAAAAGGAAGAAGCACTCATCGTGCACACCACCATTGAAGAAGAAAAGATGAGACATGCCCGTCGTCTCAATGTACGCATCACGGGTATTGTAGAAAAAGAAGGCTCTACACCCGAGTCGGACGGGAAGACACTATGCAGGATGCTCGCCTACAAAGAGGACTCCCCTCCATTTATCAAGTCTTGGAGAACGGGACGAGACCCACGAAGAAGAGAGCTCTCATTCTACACTTCCCTTCAGAAGATGTAAGATCTACTTTCCTACGCAAGAGGGTGATTCTGAGAGCACTTGATGGCCCCCCCATCTACCTTGATGATGATCTCACACCCATGCAAGTAGCACACCGCCGTGCATGCATGCCGAGAGTACACCAAGCTCGCAAAGAAGAAAAGAAGGCTTCATACAGAGATGGTCGTGTCATCATTGATGGCAAGGCCATCCCATAGGGATTCGCGGCCTGTGAGACACTCGAGGAGATACACCTTGCAGTTTGGAACTGCAATGGAGACCTATGGACACACCCAGAGAGGTTGGAAGAGGTGCGCAAAGGCAAAGACATCATTATGCTCACAGAGACACATGAGAGCCCGGACCGGGGCCTACCTCGAGTCCACGGTTTCCAGTGGGAGTCCACATACAGAGAGTGTACACGTCAGCATACCACCAGAGGATCAAGAGGAGTAGCCATACTCTTCAGAGATGGACTTTAGAGCAAGATACAGATAGTCACACGTGACTGACAGGCCAGATATCTTTGGATTAGACTCCAGCTCTCACAAGAGCGGATCATCTTCATAGCTTTATGCTACTTTGCTCCCTCTAGCTCGTGATTCGCTATCATAGATCGAGAGGAGGACTCACCATACACTTGCTTGTCAGAAGAGATTACAGAGTACTCTGCTAGGGGAAGTCTTCCTTATGGGAGACTTCAATGCAAGGACAGGCAATGATCAGTGTGAGATATTTGACCCAGAAGACCCACAGATATTACGTACCATAGAGGATGAGTCTACAGCTCGAGCTTCAGCTGACTCTACACACACTCATTATGGCACTCACTTACTCAGACTAGGCTCTCGACATGATCTCGTTATCTATAACGGGATGGCTCAGTGGCCTACCTCAGGAGGATTGACATGCATGCCACACTCAGTCACAGATGGCAGGGGAAGTTTAGTAGATTACATCATGGGATCTAGAGAGGCCATTCACCTACTTACCTCATTCACCATCCCACCTATACCCATTGGGGCCGATCACGCATACCTCGCTCTCTCCCTCAAGGGACACACCCCTACACGCACACCCGCAGCACGCATCCCACACACCACCATCCACTTCACACACGAGCTAGCTCACATATATGCGGCCCAAGTCGAGAAGGGTCTTCTCTTTCTTCACCCTGACACTACACTATCCCTACTCACCTCACAGATAGCATAAATTCTTCAGACATCCGCCATCAGCTCCTTCCCACACACCATCCATTCTGGTCACACACCTCCTCCAGGGACTATGCCACAACATCGTTGGTATGATGAGGAATGCAGAGATACCTACCGCCGACTACGAGCTCAGCGAGCATTGGGAGAGATCACAAAGAGACAGGCCACAGGACAGATGAAGACTCTCACACGTCGGAAGAGGCGAGCCTTTGAGGAGGCACAGGTTCTTGAGCTATATCATCTCTTTATGAGTATGGACAGTGCTGCAGCATGGCGTACCCTACGAGAGCCACGACCGACCACACCTATTGGGGACCTACACACATGGCATGATTATGCTCAGAGATTATATGAGGTGTCTGGGCAGCCTCCCATTCCCCAGCCACTTGAGCCTCGCCCTACTAGTTCTTCTCTTTTCACAGCAAAGATGGTTGAGAGGGCCATAGGACGACTGCAACATGGACGTTCGACAGACCATACGGGATTGCAGAGCGAGCACCTCATATATGCATCCTCCACTATAGCCCCGTTGATTGCACATGCCTTCAATCGGGCTATAGGGGAGGGCTTCCCAGAGGAGTGGACTAGGCACACCATTGTGCCTATCCACAAATCTGGCGACACCCTAGATCCAAGGAATTACAGGACCATCATGATTGGCCACACCATGGCCAAACTATACGGTGCCATACTTGAGGCAAAGCTCAGCTCATATGCAGAGACTGAGGGGCTACGAGCACGAGGCCAGGCAGGTTTTCGGCGAGCTTTCTCTACTATTGATCACATCTTCATTGATGGGGCAAGGGTGCGGAAGAAGAGACTATATTGCTGCTTTGTGGACTTCCGCAAAGCTCTCGATACAGTGCCACGAGAGAGGCTCTTCCAACGCCTTCAGAGCTTGGGAATACCATCAAGGATGATTCGGGCCATCTATGCACTCTATGAGCAGGTGACCGGGAGAGTACAGTGTCCAGGAGGTATGTCTAAGGTCATTGCTAGCACCATCGGTGTTAAGCAAGGCTACCCGCTCTCTCCCACTCTATTTGGTCTCTACATCGATGAGATTGAGGACTACATTCTCCGAGCTGGAGGAGAGGGTGAAGACCTCGCAGGTACACCTGTCCACATTTTATTATATGCCGATGACATTGTCTTCATTTCAGAGTCATCCGATGGATTACAGCGCCACTTGGATGCCCTCGATGAGTTTTGTACACAGAAGGGCTTGACAGTAAACCTTGGCAAGACCAAGGTCATGATCTTCCACACCTCCCCCTTGGTGAGGAATGGAGCAGGATTCACAGCCTGCGGTGGACAGATTGAGGTGGTCACTTCGTATGTCTACCTCGGAGTCACATTCACGAGCTTACCTGGCCCCTTCAGCATGAGACAGGCAGCCACCGATAGACTCACACGAGCATATGCAGCTTTAGCCATGTTAGAGCGGAGATGTCACCAGGCACACTTCCAGGAGCCCCGCACGAAGGGGTGGCTATTTGACACACTAGTCCGACCAGCTATGATGTATGCTGCGACAGTTTGGGCCCCAGGCCTCACAGCCACCCAGTGGAGTGCGATCGAGAGGCCCCAAGTACGTATGATCTCGCGACTATTTTGCGGGAAACAGTCGGTACCACATGACATCATCAGGGCAGAGCTAGCTGCACCACCCATGGTAGTAGATGCACTATTCCAGACTATCTGCTTTATTCAGAGGATGAGGGAGCTCCCTACAGACAGACTCACACGCAGAGCTTTTGAGGCATCTATACAGATATCAGAGTCAAGATATGAGAGAGCTTGGTACACTCAGGTTAGAGTATGGTTTGATAGTCATGGGCTTGATATGGACCGATTACCGCCTTTTCAGTACGACCAAGACTCACCTCACATCCACCTCTCTCGTCATGAGAGGAATGTTGTGTTGAGACAGGATCTTTGGCAGCGCTACATTAGTCAGACATGGCACACACCACACATGGGATCGAGACTATTGCACTATCGAGACCAGTTCTTAGACATCCTAGCAGACGGTTTCATCCGGCAGCCATGTTACATGGATACTTACATGCCTCATAGCTCGAGGGTAGCGATTGGCCAATTGAGAGTCTCATCACATAGACTAGAGATTGAGACGGACATAGCCGCAGACATTCCCAGAGAGGAGCGGATATGCAGGGTTTGCAGAGTAGAGATAGAGGATGAGGAGCACTTTGTATGCAGATGTAGCGCATATGATGGCATCAAAGGTAGATACGGGACTCTATTTACAGGGCAGCCCACCCTCCGAGAGATCATGGACTCTAGAGACCAGCGACAGCTCGGGCGATTCCTACTAGAGATACAGAGTCACAGAGATTCCCTACTCCAGCGTACTGTAGTAGCCCATACAGGAGGGAGACAGAGTCAGCTCACTGAGTTCTTTATTCCACGACGTGTTGCAGCCCTCCCCCCCTCAGCCCACACACCGAGAGGGGTGACTCTTCAGCAGGCTCAGGCTGCTCGAGCTAGGAGACGACCCCGTGCTAGAGGATATCGAGCCCCGAGACATCACCGACATCAGATTGCAGAGATCCAGGCTCGTCACCATGGCGCCATGGAGGAGAGACGATTCCAGATGATGGCTGATCCCGTTGCAGCTATCACGATGGCCCTGACTCCACCTCCACCTATGTATCACATCTTACACCCGCCCACTAGCACAGGATGGAGCTAGTTAGTCGTTTCAGATGCATTCCCATGCTTGTTGTACTACCCCTTTGCATATAGACTGCCATAGATATCGCACTCCATACACTCCCCCCTTTCATGGGTATCTCCACATGCATTTCACGGAGATATGTATCAGCTTTACCAGTTTCTTTTTCAACACTTTTATCTTCTCTGATAGACAGAAGATACACCCATGTACATCGATTTGTCTCATAGGCCGAGTTCGGCCTCCTAATAGACGTAAAAACACTTTCTTTCTTCTCTCTCTCTCTCTCTCTCTCTCTCTCTCTCTCCCCCTCCCCCTCCCCCTCCCCCTCCCCCTCCCCCTCCCCCTCCCCCTCCCTCCCTCCCTCCCTCCCTCCCTCCCTCCCTCCCTCCCTCCCTCCCTCCCTCCCTCCCTCTCTCTCTCTCTCTCTCTCTCTCTCTCTCTCTCTCTCTCTCTCTCTCTCTCTCTCTCTCTCTCTCTCTCTCTCTCTCTCTCTCTCTCTCTCTCTCTCTCTCCCCCCCCCTCTCTCTCTCTCCCCCCCCGCCATGGCTCCCAAGCTCGAGGAACAGCTGGCTACCTTGGAGCATGCCCTCCGAGAGTTGATAGGAAAACACAAGAAAGAAGGAGATTCTGCACTGAACGGGCTTACCCGCAGAGTTGTCGCCCTCGAAGCCAAGGTGGCAACCTTGGAGAAGGAAAACGAATCCCTTCGGGAAGAGCTTATTGCTACCCGAAAGCAGCACTCACGAGACCGGGAGGAGTTGCACACTAAGCTTACAGATATGAAAACAAAACTGGACAGCATGCACGAGGAGGGGGAGATCGCTCCAGAGCTAGAGCACATTCGGTTGACTATCAAGAAGGAGTGTATGGAGGTGGTGCAAAGCGAGCTTGAGACTAAGAAAGATGGATGGGTCGAAGTTGTAAAGAAGAACCTTCGAGAGGAGGCAAAGAAGAACAACCACCATGAGGAGATCCACATAGTGCATACCACCATTGAGGAGGAGCGGATGCAACAGGCTCGCAGGCTCAATGTTCGCGTCTCCGGCCTCACAGAGACAGACGGATCTTCAGAGCGGGACGGGCATCGCTTGTGCACATTACTTGGATACCGCGCGGATGAGCCTCTGCCTTTCACCAGAGCCTAGAGACCAGGACGAGACACCCCTCGGAGCAGAGCACTTATCCTTCAGTTCTCAGATGAGGCCGGGAGGAGAGACTTCCTCAGACGACGGGCGGTACTACGCACTACAGCGGGCACCCCCATCTATTTGGATGACAACCTCACACAGATGCAGGTAGAGCACAGACGAGCATGCATGCCACGTGTCCTCCAGGCGAGACGAGAGGGACATCGTGCCCTATACAGAGACGGTCGGGTCATCATTGATGGACGGCCCATTGACTAGGGATTCGCGGCCTATGAGACAACACAGCAGGAGGTGCACATTGGAGTCTCGAATTGCAATGGATCTTTGTGGACACATCCAAGGCGCCTCGAGGAGGTGATGGAGGGCAGAGACATTATCTTCTTGACAGAGACACACGAGAGCCCGGGGAGGAGCCTACCGAGGATTGAGGGCTATATGTGGGAGTCAGCTCACCGCCGCCAGATGAGACAGCGCACCACACGAGGATCAGGAGGAGTAGCCGTGCTCTACAAACAGTCACTACAGCAAAGGGTACAGGTGGTAGCCAGAGACCTAGAGGCACGTTTCATGTGGATACGCCTCCAGCTATCAGAGGAGAGAGCAGCGTACTTTGCCGTATGCTATATTGCACCCATTGGTTCGCGCTTCACACATTCCCCCGAGCAGCTATCAGGGGGGGAAGGGACCAGACACCACGTCGCCATATGACTGCATCAGTGACACGATTATGGAGTATACCGGGATGGGTGAAGTCTTCCTTGTAGGAGACTTCAATGCCCGCACTCAGAGCCACCAGTGTGATATCTACGACTTTGACGACCCTGAGATGCTTCGTACCATAGAGGACATGCCCACACTCAGAGCCTCAGTCGACACCGCCACACCCACCTCATACGGCCGACACCTACTCCAAATGGGAGCAGCACACCGTCTCGTTATATATAATGGGATGGGGACCTGGCCAACCTCGAGCGGTCTCACCTGCATTCCACCCACGACACCACAGGGGGGCACTGTGGTAGACTATGTTATCGGACCCCCAGAGGCGACACATCTCATCACCTCATTCACTATCCCACCCTTACCGATTGGAGCTGATCACGCATATCTTGCCCTATCCATTCGCGGCTCACCATGCACATCCCACCCCGTTACCATACAACCACGAATTGATACCACGATTCACTTTAGACATGAGCTAGCACATATCTATAGCTCCCATGTTCGAGAGCGCATCTACTCCCTTGATCCCTCTGCCTCCTTGGACACCCTCACCACCCACTTCTCCTCGATCCTCCATACATCTGCTACTCTCAGCTTCCCATACACCACCCACAGCACTGCACATTTGACACGGCTGGGGCATACACCCCAGAATAGATGGTACGATGAGGAGTGTAGGCGACTATACCGACATCTCAAAGCACAGAGTATCTTGGGATCCATCACAGAGAGGGAAGCACGACGACAGATGCGAGCCCTCACACGCCGAAAACGACGAGCTTTCGAGGAGCGACAGGAGGCAGAGTTGATCGACCTTCTCATGAGTAGGGATTGTGCCACCGCATGGAGGGCACTACGTCAGCCACGCCCACCTACACCCATAGCGGATCCTCCGACTTGGCACACCTATGCCCAGAGGTTATATGACGTCCCAGGACAGCCACCATTGCCGATTCCTTCCACACCGCGTCCTGTGATATCCACCCTCTTCACGGCAGGCATGGTACGACAGGATATCCATAGGCTACAGCATTGCCGCTCGGTAGACCACACGGGGCTACAAGGAGAGCACTTCATATATGCAGAAGATGTAGTTTCCCACTTCATCGCCCATCTCTTCAACCGTGCTTTGGTTGAGGGGTTACCCGACTCATGGACTATGCATACCATTACGCCTATCCATAAGTCCGGGGATATGATGGACCTAGGGAACTACAGGACTATTATGATAGGCCATATCCTCGCCAAGATATATGGGGCAGTACTAGAGGCAGAGCTCAGTACACACGCTGAGGCAGCTGGGATTAGAGCACCCGGCCAGGCAGGCTTTCGCCACAGTTTCTCCACCATCGACCACATCTTCGTGCTTCGTTGCTTGATTGAGAGCGCGAACGCGAGGAAGCAGAGACTATACTGTTGCTTTGTGGATTTCCGCAAAGCCTTCGACATGGTCCCTCGAGAGAGACTACTACGGAGGCTCCAGGAGTTACAGCTACCATCAGACATGCTATGGGCCATCCACGCTTTGTATGCACGAGTCACAAGCAGGGTACGCTGCCCTGGTGGTTTATCAGACATCCTTGTTAGCACCATTGGTGTGAAACAAGGTTGCCCACTCTCACCCACTCTCTTCGGTCTCTACATCGACGAGATCACGGAGTATATACAGCGAGCAGGAGGGCGAGGAGGAGACCTCGGAGGTACGCCAATACACATCCTATTATATGCTGATGACATTGTCCTTCTTTCAGAGTCACATGAGGGGTTGCAATCACATTTACAGGCGCTCGATACCTTTTGCATGGAGAGAGAACTCACAGTGAACCTTGGCAAGACCAAGGTCATGATCTTCCATACCTCCAGGACAGTACGCCATCGTGCCTCTTTCACAGCATCTGGAGGACAGATAGAGGTAGTGGACTCCTACATCTACCTAGGTGTCACCTTCTCGAGCAGCACAGGGGTATTCTCCACGGCACAGGCCGCGAGAGATAGATTGACGCGAGGCTATGCGGCACTTGCAGGATTGGAGAGACGCTGCTTTCAGACACATTTTCAGAAGCCCCGGACTAAGGGGCGGCTCTTGGACACTAGTGACACCCGCATTGATGTACGCAG
>CM035432.1:20937380-21114880 GCA_020310875.1 Ceratopteris richardii | reverse complement strand
TCTCTCTCTCTCTCTCTCTCTCTCTCTCTCTCTCTCTCTCTCTCTCTCTCTCTCTCTCTCTCTCTCTCTCTCTCTCTCTCTCTCTCTCTCTCTCTCTCTCTCTCTCTCTCTCTCTCTCTCTCTCTCTCTCTCTCTCTCTATATATATATATATATATATATATATATATATATATATATATATATATATATATATATATATATATATATATATATATATATATATATATATCAGGCAGCAGCACAGAGAGCACGGCGCCGACCACGCATGGGAGGATATCGTCGACCACGACTATATCAGGAGGATATCTCACGCATCAGGATTGCCTACGACCACATGATGGAGCATAGGCGTACCACCACCCCCTGGGTTGTCTTCCTTCAGGAGGCACTCAGACCACCACCGATGTACCACATACTACACCCACCTCCACCCATCACCAGTAGCTAGGGCGTTTTACTCACATTTTGGATCCCCCCATGTATTAGGTGGCCACTATCTGCAGAGTCAGAGCCACGTCTCCCCAGCCTTTTCCAGCCCTATATAGCTTTGTGTAGCGATATACTTTTTATTTCATTTTATCTTCTACACAGGGTTACTACACTTGTACATGGTTTTTGTCTCATAGGCCACGTTTGGCCTCCAGAAGACGTTAATATGACTCTCTCTCTCTCTCTCTCTCTCTCTCTCTCTCTCTCTCTCTCTCTCTCTCTCTCTCTCTCTCTCTCTCTCTCTCTCTCTCTCTCTCTCTCTCTCTCTCTCTCTCTCTCTCTCTCTCTCTCTCTCTCTCTCTCTCTCTCTCTCTATCTATCTATCTATCTATCTATCTATCTATCTATCTATCTATCTATCTATCTATCTATATATATATATATATATATATATATATATATATATATATATATATATATATATATATATATATTTTCATCCACCCCCTCCCTCCCCCCCTTCTCTCTCTCTCTCTCTCTCTCTCTCTCTCTCTCTCTCTCTCTCTCTCTCTCTCTCTCTCTCTCTCTCTCTCTCTCTCTCTCTCTCTCTCTCTCTCTCTCTCTCTCTCTCTCTCTCTCTCTCTCTCTCTCTCTCTCTCTCTCTCTCTCTCTCTCTCTCTCTCTCCCCCCCCCCCCTCCCCCCCCCACACACAGACCTCTCTCATGGTGCGCAATACAACAGGGTTCATAGCCGCATGCAGATAGATAGAGGTAGTCATTTCACATGTCTACCTAGGGGTGACATTCACGAGTCTATAGGGTCCCTTCAATATGAGACAGGAAGCTACTGATAGGCTCACACAGGGATATGCAACTTTGGCCATGTTAGAGAGGTGTCATCAAGCACACTCCCAGGAGCCCCGCACGAAGGGGTGGCTATGTGAGTACAAACTCATATCCGCAAGCTTAAGGACATTTCAGATCAACTTCTAAATGTTGGAGTTAGCATTTCTGATGAAAAAATTGTACACACTTATCAATTCACTTCCTTATACATATCAATTTTTTTTTACTTCTCTTTCTCTCTCTACAATAGATAGAGAAATATCATTTGAAGAGTTGCAGTTCTTGTTACTTCAAGATGAAGATCAACAGAAGAGTGGGAGAGAATGAGTTATGGTATCATAATCCAAAGACTAAGAAGGAGAGTAATACTCAACAAAGTAAGAAGGAAAGTAATTCATCTACTTCTAAGTCTTCTACTACATGTTCTTCAACCTCATCCAAACCTAAGGAGAAATCTACTTCATCTACATCTACACCTACGAAGGGGATATGCCATTATTGCAAGATTTCTAAAGGAATAGCAATGAATGTGGAAAATCTGAGAGCAAAAATAAGATTATTATAAGATTTGAAGCTCGAAATTTATTTAATTATCGTGAACCAGTAATTCTATTGTACAAAGATAAGTGTTCCAAGTTACTTCTTTGCTTTCTCTTTTAGTGATTCATTCATGTCATGGATATCATTTTAATGCAATACCATAAGCATGGAAGAAGATTGAAAGTAAATTTATCATTTACTATAGGATTTGAAGTTCCATGATGCTTGATTTGTATAAAATATTAAGGTTGCAAATCCTTAAGTATATAGCTATGTTCTCCATAAACTTTTTACTATCACTTGCTTCACTTAATATACCAAAGGTCAAGGCATTCTACTTTCATTCAGTCCTCAAAAAAAAGAAATGAACTTGGCTGACAAATTTTTGAAATAGTGACTAGTCTCCCAGCTTATAACTTTAAGAAAGAAGGTAATCAATGTGCCTCAGACATATGGAATTTACTCTTGGATGAACTACTCTGGAATGAACAGATTTGTAAAACTCAATCTTCAAAAGTTTAAAACTTCATCCCATTTAGCTACTTAGAAATAACATGCACATGGATGTGCACTGTGCAGCTATTTTTGCTTTACTTCAAGAATCATGATATTCACTGAAAAGGGAAAAATAGTATAGATGCTTATCCAATGTCTACATCTTCTTAAAAACAAAACTGTTGATATATTGTCTACAAATAATACTCTTTAGACTAAGAGCCTAACCAACCGTTCAACAGAGTCCCTTACTATAATGTTTTACCCATCATATTTTCTCATAAATTTCTATCAACTTAAAACTCGGATAAAATGTCAATAAGTGCCAATATTGCAGTAATCAGCCAAATGTTTTTTATGAAACGCTAGGAAAAAATGATAATTCCTTGACAATGCCCACAATCCCTCATCAAAAGGTCCAACAAACCAACCTGTGAATTGTCTCCCCCATTTTTTTCTTGTTCCAGCAAATCCCTGATGGGAAAGAGTGCTGCCTGCCTGCAAATTTCTTTCAAGTCTGATCCACTATAATTATCACACAGAGCAGCCAATTTATCATAATCGAGATCAGGGTCCACATTCTCATCTTTCAATATGACCCGTAATATGTGGGCTCGTTCCTTCTCATTTGGCATTCCAACTTCAAATGCACGAGGCAGCCTGCGAAGAATGGCTTCATCCAGTTCCCATGGCCTGTTTGTTGCAGCTAGAACCATAACACGTGCATCTTCTGCAGTTGAAGTGGAGAAAACTTAATTAAGGAGGAGAAAAAAGGCACTCTTAGGTAATTGAACATTTAATGGAGAAACTATCTCACGATCTGTGGTAAAACCATCCCACAAAGCCATGAATTCTGTTTTCATATTTGTAACAGCTTCATGTTCTGTCGCCCTTCGCTGACCCAAAAAGCTGTCTACTTCATCCACAAAAATAATTGCTGGCTGGAGCTTGTATGCTAATGTGAAAACAGCTGTGACTGCATTTACAAGAAAAAATAACCATGTTAAAAGTGGCATGAATATCATGTAGTAGTGAAGGACTTAACCAAGATCCTTACCTAGCTTCTGTGCATCACCGAACCATTTGCTCATTAGTGTCGATATTTTCACGTTTATAAACGAAGCACCAGACTCTTTTGCAATAGCTTTGGCCAGTAAAGTCTTTCCAGTTCCTGGAGGTCCATAGAGTAAAACGCCCTTCTGGGGTCCTAGCAGCTTCCCATGAGCAAATAGATCTGGCCGTTGCAATGGAAGAATCACTAATTCATGCAAAGATTGTTTGACACCATCAAGACCACCAATCGATTCAAAGGTGGCATCAATGTGATCGGGATTGACAACATCGCATGCGATTATATCCTGATAGATACAGGTTTCAAAGTCAATAAGACAAAGGACTAAGAGCACATATGAATGTAAGTGTTCCAGCAATAACTACATTTTGCCATATAAAAGATACATAAACAATCAGCCGAATAAGACGAGAATTCTAGCTACTGATAGATACAGGTTTCGAAGTCAATAAGACAAGGGACTAAGAGCACATATAAATGTAAGTGTCCCCGCAATAACTACATTTTGCCATATAAAAAATACATAAACAATCAGCCGAACAAGACGAGAATTCTAGCTACTGAACGATCTTCTGAACATGATTTGATGCCACTCAGTTTACAAGTTTGTTGTGTTTAGCTTACAGATATTGCATATATTTTTAAATATGTGCAAAGGTGGGGAGTTTGATAACTACCTCATAGGTATTAGTCTGCAAAAGCGGGCGACCAAGTCGCTTTGCAATCTCCTTCTTATGCTTAGCAGCCTTCTTCTCAATGGCTCTATTAGGATCCAAATGGCGGATTCCCACAATGAGCACGATACAGCTGAGGGCAGCACTCAAAGCATAGCGGAACAAATCCGACATGGCTTGACTCGTTTCCATGGCAATAAACGAAAATATGATAATTATCTGTCCAAGTGATGAAATGGAGATTCCCTGCACTGAAATTCCCTTACGACCTTCCCTTCAAAAACCTGCGGTGTTAAAAATGTAACAGAAAACAGAAAACGCACAAGTGGATAACCGGCACACCAAGGTGGGAGTAGACAGTAAATTTGTCTTGGAGGCCACGCTTCGCTTTGCGACACTGGACTTGACCGTGGCTCAAAAACACGGTGCCTCCGATTATGGATTTCATAGCCTTGCTAAGTTGCTACCATGGTGGCAACTGATAGGTCAAACCTATCCATTTTAACTCTGAATTTGAAAATTGTACTCGGAAAACCTTCATACACTCCAAAACTCATTTTGTAAGAGAGCGTTAGAGACCTCGGATGAGAGAAGATATAAAGAAAAATCACGCTTAAGAGTACGGGTAAACGAATGGTTCTCTAGTCATTGTAGAGGAGAAGCTAAAACTATTATATGAATGCACGAGATTGAAAAAGGGGCTCCTACAAGCATGAGACACATGAACAACAAGTGGATTGTTCTAATATGAGAGGGAAGCACATCATTTATCCTAAGGTTAGTTGAAGTACCAAAAATATGTTATAGAAAAGGAGTTATGGAGCTCAAGCAAACTTGTTTTGGTTGGTGGCTTTAGCATAGTTCATAGCATTGAACATGGTGGTCAGTATGTCCAAAAAAAAGTATCTTCAAGATGGAAGATGAGTGTACACTTCTTGCCTAACCTTTCCACAATTCATTCAAATGGAAGCAAAAGGAAGAGAATGATATATTCATTAGTTCATGGTGAAAAAAATATATCTATGTCTTACATTTCTAAACTTCTAACATGAAACCAAAGGGGAAGATTCTTTAAGCCTCGACACTTTGAACCCTAGCTACCAACTTCCAAAGCAAATTCAAAAGAAATATTAGTGGACATGATAGAGAGATTCATGTCTCTCGCTATGCATGTGATGTTGGTTATGCCTAATCCCCCACCCTTCTGAAGTACCAACAATGTTCCATGATCATCTAACTTGTAAGGGCCCCATTATGAGGAGAAGCGATGTGTGAGTGTCAGACATTGGCAAGTTCTTTCCTTTGAAGTTATATGAGGCAAGGATTTGATTGTGGATGTTTAGGATCAAGACTTTGTGATCCATTGGATTTTGGGTTGATCTTATGTGAGGATGTATCCAAATAAAGGGCTAGAAACAAAAGCATCCTACACACTATGAAAGTTTAAGCTTACAAAAATCTTGGATTCTTATGAGCTTTTGGAGATATTTTTAGGTATTGTCTATTAAAAAATGACCACTTCTAATCCCAATAATGTTATAGTTATTATTCCTTTACATAGAGCTATTATACGATCGAGACTAGAAGTTCAAGAATGCATATCCACTTTGTACCTTGGTTACCAATCGAGTTAACAATGTTCTCATCCTAATTCAACGTACTTCTAAAATTTCATATTCTTGCAACATATCAAGGAATCAATAGAAATGCCTTGCTTGGGTCTAGACCTTGATGGATCGACTCACTGCTTAATTGGATGAAGTCTTGGAGAGAAGTAGAATCTAAGACTAGTGGGAAGGCCATCCTTACTTGAGCATGGTGGTTGAGTCCTCTAATACCCCACACATTGTAAGATCACTATTTCACTCCCTCACTCCTCTATCAAATGCATAATCATTCTCTTCTTTGTTATGGGTAGAGTCACATGTGAAGATTTTTGGGACCAGACCTTGGAGCTTATATATCTTATCCAAGGTTCTATATAATCACACCTTGGGCTTTTGATCATATACAAATGTTCTTGGAGTTAAAAACGAAATTCTAAACTTATATATACTAACTTCTAGAGTTGTTGAAGACTTAGGGCCCTCATATTGTTGGAGCTTGCTTTTCTTATGCTTGTAGGGGATCTTGATTGAAAAAGGTGAATTTTTAAAGATTATGGCTGCTCTCAGGGTGTGAGATCCTAAAAGTGAAGGCTTTTGGATAGCCATGTGGAAGTAGGTGCTCATATGTGGCGTTGAACATGGCTACCTTTTGAAGTAGGCTTGCATCATCCATGCTCTTAGAATCAATAAAGGAAATGATTCCTCTTGAAGCAACATCACTACCATAAATTACAATTCACAAGAGCATCCTTGAATTGATATAATTTATCTTATCTACTACTATAATATGTTTAATCTTGTGTTGATTGGTGAGAGTTATGATGGAAGGTGCATTATGCCTGGTGGAAAGTATCGATTTCTTCATGCTGAATTTGGGCAAGCTTATGCTAGAGTTTCCATCAACAATAACTCCCATGATTAAAGTGTTTCTAATCTCCAAAATTATTTTTGAACTTTTGTAATCAACCACTTGTGAGGAGGGAAAAATCTACCAAGTAGCCATCATCACTTGGAGGAGGTTTTGTTGGTGCATCTATAGTTTTTACTAAATCACTTCTCGCCCTTGGTTTTGTTTGAATTGATTTAAAGTAGCTTACCCTTTGTTTGCCATCCTTCAAGAACTTTTCAATATTTGTTGATGATGTGGGAGAAGATTTAGGTGCTTGAGCATATAATTTGGCATTAATGGTATTATAGGAAACTTCAATGTTGTTCACGAGCTATACCATTCTTTCTATTTCATCCTCATGTATATCTTCATTGTTGGGATCCCTTGGGTTTGCTTCTATCATCTTCTTCCTCATAGACCATGTTATGATAGGTTAAATTTGATTAGAATAATTATCTAAATAGCTCAATATTTGTACCTTTTGTTGCCTCTACCTCAATCGTATGATTATTCATCTCCCTCTTCTTTGGAAGATTTGAGGTGTAATCATCTTTTCCCTTGTAAAAGGACTGGCATAGTGGTAATACCTTAGGTAGAGAGCACTTTCTTTGTACATGTCCATACTTCATGCATCTCTAGAACATTAGAGATTGATCATATTGTAGTTTTTTGTTTCGATTGCCCTCCCATCCTTATGAAGATGTCACATCATAGAGAGTCTCTATATGTATATCCATTTGTTGCATCCCCTTTAGGTAGGGACAATCATATGCTTCATGACCCCCTTTTTTCTAAAATTTATATGAAATCTTCTTCTAATACTTTTGTAGGGCATGTCAAACTATTACTTAAAATGCAACATAGAGCTAACTCCTTGGCCTCTAGTCCACAGAATGATGCTTCTCCTCCATGAGCTTATTTTGAAGTTTTAAAGCTTCCAATTCGCTTCTTAGAAGCATGATTGGGTCATCTTGAAGGGTAGAGGTGATTTCTGTAAATTGAAATCTTTCCTTCTCAAATATTTGTGGTTGTGGCCTTGAACTCTTATAGGGTTGCATCTGGTTGAATGGTCTTGTATAGTTTTTGTTGTCTACTAGTTGGCAAAGTGTTCGATGTAGACCCATGAACATGATGCACATACACACTGCCATCAAGAAACATATCCTTGCCCACAAATTTTCAATTCGAGAGACGATTTGGTGATATGAAGACCTCCACCATGCTAGTACATACATACACACGTATCAGTGGAGTCACACACACATGAACTAGTGTATGCACACAAGCATACAAGCAAGCCTTACTCATGAGAAACACACAAGAGCTCCCTAGAAACTCACACTTGATTAGAAGAGAGTATGAAGAAGAGTTCTTAAAAATGAGGGTTTTTTTCAATTTATAGACCTGGATGTAGAAATATCCAAGAAAATTCTAGAGGGTTAGGAAAGCATTAGTTACGCTAAAAGAATCCTCGACTTGCACAAAGGTAGAGGAGTTCACCAAAAATCCCATTTAAACATATTTCTTAAGAGGTGGTTTTCATATGTAATTGGTAAAACTGAAGGGGTTTTTGGAAAAATTATGGACCCAATTATGCATTTTCTTTGCTTTGACATCTCTATCTTGTTGAGATATCAAGCTAAACATATGATGATCGAGGATGACACATTTACTTTTTCATTTCTTTGACATATATAGTGGTCATGCCAGTATATGTCAATGATACTTTAATGACTTTTACAAAATTTATCTATCAAGAATGATGGCACAATTTTTTCTTGCCAGCTCACTCATTCATGGACATTAGGAAATTCCTTATGTATTGCTCTTTATATATTGCACTACTTGTGTTGTTGTTTTAGGTCATTCTTGTATATTCCTTTTATGTAATAGAAGAAGAAGAATAAGGAGAAGATCATTCTTCTTTGCCTCAATCTGTATGTGCTCCTCTTGAGTGTGAAAGTGTGTGAATAAGCTCTCTTCCTTATCTCCTTTCTCTTGACATGGTATCAAAGCCAGTATGGTTGTAGAGAGCTCATGGAGAAGGCCGACAATGAAGAGTAGGTGAGAAGGCATGGAGAAAGCCTGATTCATAAACAACCTCATATACTACAAAATTTGGTGTGACGATAGAAGGCATCAAAATATTTTTGAAAGTTATTCCTTTAGGGTCACTTGTTTTGTTCAAATTTCTATTTCAAGGCCATCTCAACCTTCATTTCGAGCCTGTAAGGTGGGGCCTGTTGGAGATAGACCTCTGCAGAAGCACGCGAACAGCACAAGGAAGAAGAAGAAGCTTGGAGCAAAAACACACAATACTGAGTGTATTACTAGAGAATGTACAAAGATAAGTAGCCTATTAGGGCAATAGGCGTATATACAAGCCGGGTGAAAAAAACCTCCTGAAGAGGGAAAAAAGTGCCCCGGCAGTCCTAGAGTGTTCACACACATCACTACCTAAATATATCAACAAATCCCCCCTGGGAGTGATGCGGTGAACAAGGAGCTGGCACTCATGTATAAGGAAGTGCCAAGCTATGTGGAAATCACTCCACAAAAGGAAGTAAGCCCAAAGCTTTGCGGAAAGCTTCAAACTTCTCCCTAGGCAGAGCCTTCGTGAAAAGGTCTGCAATGTTCTCCTGCCTGGGCACATATGCCAAGCTGCTCTCCCCAGCAGAGAACCTCTCCCTGACATAGTGATAATGCACCTCAATGTGCTTAGTGCGAGCATGGAACACAGGGTTCCTCGCAACTCCCAATGCGCTTTGACTGTCAGTGAAGATGGTGGTGGCAGAAGACTGGCCAACACCCAAATCAGCCATAAGGCGTTTGAGCCACACACACTCAATAGTCGCTGTGAAAGTTGCCCTATACTCAGCCTCACAACTGGAAGTGGCCACAGTAGGCTGCTTCTTGCTCAACCAAGATATACATGAGCTACCAAGCATGAAGCAAAAACCACTAGTGGACACACGAGTGTCATAGCAACCAGCCAATCTGAGTAAGAAAACGCATGCAAATCTGGCGGTAGTGATCCCCCCTTGGGATAAAACAACCCAAGTAGCCGAGTACCACTCAAGTAGCGAAAGATGCGCTTAACCGCTTTCCAATGCGTGACTCCTGGGCAATGCATAAACCTGCTCATCTGTGAGATAGCAAACTGAATATCTGGCCGAGTAATGCATAAGTAAATCAAGCATCCAACAGCAATATATTTCGTTTGACACAAAGCCATTCCACCATCAACGTGCATAAACTGAATGCCCAAATAGTGATGCAAATGCCCCAAATCAGACATCTCAAATGAGGCATGCAAATCAGCCTTAAAATCAGCAATATGTGTCTCAATAGGACCAGTGAGCAGCATATCATCAACATAGACAACAATGATCAGAAGCACATCATTAGCACTTTTAACATATAAGGTGCTTTCAGTTGGACTGTTCTCAAAACCATGTGCAATCAGATAGGCATGTATCTTCTCATACCAAGCACGTGGTGCTTGCTTTAAACCATATAATGCCTTCTTTAACATGCAAACCTGGTTTTCATGCTTTTTCTGCACAAAGCCATGGGGCTGAAAAACATACACTTCTTCATGCAAGTCACCATTCAAAAATGTTGTTTTAATGTCCAACTGATGTACATTCCAACCATGATGGGCTGCAAGTGCACAAATGCTCTGAACAGTAGTCATACGGCATGTAGGTGCAAAGGTTTCATCAAAATCAATGCCTCTTTCCTGTGCATAACCCTTTGCAACAAGCCTAGCCTTATACCTGTCAACTGTACCATCAGGTTTACGTTTCAGCTTGTATACCCACTTAGTGCCAATGGCCTTCTTGCCAGGAGGCAAGTCACATAAAGACCATGTACCATTCTTCATTATAGCATCATATTCAGATTGCATAGCAGCCATCCAATTTTTTGAATTTTGTGCTTCATCAAAAGAAACAGGCTCATTCTCATCACAGAGACTAGACACAGCCATAGCATAGCAATCTGATGCAAAGGAGGCACTATGAGAGCCTGAACGAGTACGATATGACAAAGGTGCATCTAATTTGCTGTCACGCAAAGTCTGCACCAGCCATTTTGGCATAGTTTTTGCCTGCTCAATATCAGCTCTCTCATCGACAAGTGCATCATGTAAATCTGCATCAGAAATGGAATGATCTGCATCATCATATGAAACCTGCAAAGGCTGAGAAGTTGCCTTATTAGGACCAGCACTAGCCTGTCCACCTGTAAAAAGAGGCATCAGAGTATCATACATGTCTTTGGAGCTAACAGATGTCTCCTTAGTACATGAAAGCAATGGCTGAATAGCATCTTCCACAAAGACAACATCACGACTAACCAGAATGCGTTTAGTCTGTGGATGATACAGACGATAGCCTTTACTTTCAAAACTGTACCCAACAAAAATACATTTTACTGCCTTATCATCCAATTTTCTGCGATGTTGTTCAGGCACTAATGCATATGCTAAACAACTAAAAACACGTAGATGAGCAACAGATGGCTTGCGGTCATGCCAAGCCTCATATGGAGTGATAGACCGCAACACTTTAGTGGGACACCTGTTCAGTACATATGCTGCACACATGACAGCCTCAAGCCAGAAACTATGTGGTAAAGCCTGACTTTTGACCATGCACCTCGCCATTTCCATGAGTGACCTGTTCTTTCATTCAGCAACTCCATTTTGTTGAGGTGTATACGACACTGTACATTGGTGTTTTATCCCACGTTCAGCCAAAAATGCATTAAAATCTGAAGACATATATTCCCCCCCTCGATCAAAACGGAGGGTGCCCATTTTACATGCTGACAGATTTTCAGCCAAAACCAAAAACTGTTTGAAGCACATGAACACTTCGGACTTTGCTTTGAGTGGATATACCCATGCATGCCTGGAAAAATCATCAATGAAAGTCACGAAGTAAAGGTAATTTCCAAAAGAGGGTGTCTGCATAGGACCACAGACATCACTATGTACAAGCTGCAATTTCTACGTAGCCCGAACTGAACCATCTTTTGGAAAGGAAGAACGTTGCATTTTGCCCAAAATACAGCCTTCACAAACATGTTTTCCAGGAGCCTCAAGTTTCGGCAAAGAGGACACCATTTCACATTTCTGCAGGCGTAGCAAACTAGCAAATTTCAGATGACCGAAGCGTGCATGCCAAAGCTTTGCATCTGACATAGCCTGAGAATCATGAACTGCACATGCCGAATCATTCACAGATCTTTCATAGTCTATGAGCTTATACAGCCCACGACATAAGATGCCAGAAGCAATAATCACATCACCGTTTGAGAGATCATGGACTGTACACCTGTCATCAACGAATTTCACAACCAAGCCAATCTTGGCTAATGCAAAAACTGATAACAGGTTCTTTTTGATCCCTGGCACAAATAAAGCATCTGACAAAGTGAAAGAACTACCATCAGCAGTAGTCAGAATGATCTTACCAACTCCCATAACAGGATAAGAGGAGTTATTGGCGCATGTGACAGTATTCCCTGTAGGGGCAGGCTTGAGTGAAGAGAAGAAATTGCGCTGCGAGGTAATATGTTTGGTCGCCCCACTGTCAAAGTACCAAACATCTCAGTCTACTGCAGACATGCACTGATCATGAGAAGATGGGTCAAAACTGCAGACAGTAGTAAACACCCATTCTTCTTCCTGCACAAGATTTGCAGACTCTGTTTTTGGTGGTAGAGGCCTCTGCAACAACCATTCCAGCCTCTTTCTTCTTTCCCTCTTTAGCAGCCAGTTTTGGACAGTTCTTTATAATATGATCATTTCCTTTACAGTACTTGCAGAACAATTTCTGCTTTTCTGATTTCTTCTCATCTTTATCCTGGTTCTTCGATTGTGCAGCATTTGCAGATTTTTGCTTACTAGTAGAAGAGCTCCATTTTCCTTTGCCCTTCTGACTAACCAGGAAAGCTTGATCTGCAACACGCATAATGGATCTGTTCTGCCTGGACTGATCTTCCTGCAACAGAACAGAGACTAACTCCTCAAATGACAAGGCATTCGGATTGCCTTTCATCATCAACCGAAGAGTAGAGGCAAAACTCTGATATGAATTAGGAAGACCATTCAGAACGGTCTGCACAAGTGAGCTATCTGGTATAACCTCATCAGCAGAAATCAATTGTTCCTTCAGGTCTTTGATCTTTGTAAGAAAACTGTCCATAGAATCACCTTCATTCATGTGCTAACTCTCCAACTGTTTTCGGAGGTAAGCAACACGAGCCTCATTCCTAGCCTGGTACAAAGTGGTAAGTGTATCCCAAGCATCCTTTGTTGTTCTGCAAGAGCGAATGTGAGGAATAATGGCACGTTTGATAGACAAAGCTATCAATGCATGTGCTTGGGCATCTCTGCCATCCCAACGAATCTGCTCTACAGTAGGTGCAACAGAAACAGCAGCACGAACAGGAATCTGTGGAATATTATCTTCGACACCATCTTCATCAGCTCCAGCACCTCCAGCACCTGTATTTGTAGTACTTGTAGTCGCAGGTGTAACAGGACGTCTTTCAACACCCTGCACAATGTTCCACAGTCCTTTTGCAATCAGTACATGTCGCATCATATAAGCCCATAATGGGTAGTTGGTACCATCCAACTTATCCTCAACAGCCAACATATGGAATACATCACTGCTTTAAGCCATGGCCAGTGACTAAAATACCTTGATGCAGAAAATTGACTGTATCTCAAAAAGTTGAACGGAACTGCCTAGACGAGTTCTGCTAGACCTGTAGCAGACTTCGAGACGCTTAAACTGGCGAACAGAAACTGGTATATACCTTTGGCACAAAAGGACAAAATAGCCTGCACAAGCGCTGCGATAATGCGTTCGGAGGCCAAAACGAGCTCAGATCTCGGAAACACCCTGAGTATGCTCACCAAATTTCGTGCGAATCTGAGACTGCAAACGGAGGAGTGTCAACGGCGTCCTAGAAGAAGCGACGACCTGCTCTGATACCAATTGTTGGAGATAGACGTCTGCGGA
Organism: Ceratopteris richardii; assembly: GCA_020310875.1. Classification (NCBI taxonomy): domain Eukaryota; kingdom Viridiplantae; phylum Streptophyta; class Polypodiopsida; order Polypodiales; family Pteridaceae; genus Ceratopteris; species Ceratopteris richardii. Next base: position 21,101,286 of record CM035432.1, on the reverse strand, counting down.
AGCACGCGAACAGCACAAGGAAGAAGAAGAAGCTTGGAGCACAAACACACAATACTGAGTGTATTACTAGAGAATGTACAAAGATAAGTAGCCCATTAGGGCAATAGGCGTATATACAAGCCGGGGGAAAAAAACCTCCTAAAGAGGGAAAAAAGTGCCCCGGCAGTCCTAAAGTGTTCACACACATCACTACCTAAATATATCAACAGGACCCATGGAAAAATCACCTCAATTTGCAAAAATATAACTTGCTTTCTCTTCAACAACAGTCAGATATTCCAAATCTAGAATTTCAAACGATTCCATGTACTATTGATACACAAGAACTGTGTTTTTCTGAGATCGAACTAGCACATCATAGTGTGATAGTGTTCAAGGAGACGTATTGCTTGTAGTGTTTTTGCAGTGTTGTGAATTGCTATAGAAATGGCAAACCTTGATGGAATGAGTCATCTTATGAGTGACAAGTTGGATAAAAACAACTTTCATGCTTGGAGATTGAGAATGATGAATTTCTTGATGGGAAAAGGCTATTGGAAGTACAGGAGAGAATGAAAATGCTCCACAATTTCTAGAGAGGAATCAAATTGCAGATCAATTAAGAGCATATGAAGAATGGAATAAAGGAGCATGAAAGGTAATGTATTGGTTGTCTATTAGCATACAAGATAGCATGATTGGGCACATACAAGATGTCAAGACTCCGAAAGAGGCTTGGGATAGTTTGTTCACATTGTATGAGACCAATACAAAGGCATGGAAATTGCAACTCAAGAATGAGTTGCATACACTGGAGAAAAAGGGTGTATCGATAAGTGACTACACCCTAAAAATCAAAAGCATATGTGAGTCACTTGCATCTATTGGTGTGAATGTAGATGATGATGATGATAAGGTGGAAGTGTGCATTTGTGGTTTAGGAGCTACATATAAGCAGTTCAAAACTTCTATTTAGACCAGGGAAAATATTCCAAATTTTGTTGATCTGGTTTCCATGCTGGTCATTAAAGAAAAGAATCTTGGTGAGGACTTGAACTCCCAAGGAAAACCTAGTTCTGAGTAGGTATTCTACTCTAGCAGAGAAAGAGGTAAAGAGATAGAGGCTTCATAAATGGAAGAGGAAACAATAACCAAGACCAAGGACAACAACAAAGTCATGCAAGAGGTAGAGGAGAGTTTCGAGGCAAGGTGAGCCAAAAAGGTCGTAGAATTTTCCAAAGAAATGATTCATGTAATGACAGTAAAGGATGCTTGAATTGTGGTAAACCTAGACACTTTGAACATGATTACATGTTGAAGAATCAAAATAACAGAAGGCAACAAAACAACTATGCATCCACAAGTGTAGATGATTCTAAGAAGTTGTTTATGGTCCAACACCATATGATAAATACGATGTCTGTTGATGTTTTGAAATCAAATGGTAATGTTTGGTATGTTGATTTAGGTGCTTCAAATCACATGACCAATCATGCAAAATGGTTTAGTAGCTTGCAAAAATTGCAAGTTCATGGATATGTTGAAATAGGTGATGACACATCACATCATACTGAGCATATAGGAAACATAGCACTATCGATGGAGGACAGGAAGGTAAAACATCTTGTTGATGCGCTACACGTCTTGAATATAACAAAAAATCTGGTTTTTGATAGATAAATGGTTAACCAGGGATTACAAGTCAGGTTCAATGTTGTTGGGTTCTATGTAGAAGAGTACAAAAAAGATGGAAGATTGATTGCCAAAGGAAACAAAGTGGATAAGATGTTCACCTTCAATGTGAAAATTCCTAAAATGAATCTAGCCATGTTTGCAAAATGTGCAGGTGTTATTGGTGATGTAAAGATTCGGCACAAGCAAATTGGACATGCAAATTCGCAGAGGTTGAAATTGATGCAGTCAAATAGGCTTGTCAATAGACTACCAAATTTCAAGGTTGCAAAAATGCAGAAGGTATGTGCAACATGTCAATTTGGTAAATAGTCAAGGGCATCATTTCCGCATGACAATCATGTTAGTGAGAATGTGCTAGAAATAGTACCTACAAATGTTTGAGGTCCTACAAAGACCACATCTATGGGAGGATGCAAGTTTTATATCACTTTCATTGATGACCATACACAAAAAGTATGGGTTTACTTCATGAAAGAGAAGCGTGAATTGTTTACTCACTTTGAAAACTTCAAGGCTATGGTGGAAAAGCAAACATGAAAGTATATTCAGACATTAAGATTTGATGGAGGAGGTGAATACAAGTAAAATGAGTTCAGTAGCTTTCTAAAAAGTCATGGAATTCGACGACAGTTTTCATGTAGGTACACGCCACAAGAGGATGGCGTTACTGAATGCACAAATAGACATATTGTAGAAATAGCAAAAGCCTTGGTGGATGGGAAGAATATGCCTCATCGTTATTGGGCAGAAGTTGTGCACACTGTTGTATACATCATGAATAGAACTCCAACTACTATTGTACATCAAGTTATAGCAGAAGAGAATTTTATAGGTAAAAAGCCAAACTTATCACATATGAAAGTGTTTGGTTGTGCTGTGATTGAGCATGAAGCTTGATCCAAAAGTAGAAAAATGTATCTTTATTTGGTACTCCCTTGATAAAAAGTGATATAAATGCTACAACCCACTCATATGAAAGATGAAGGTAAGCAAAGATGTGGTGTTTGACGAAATGTCAAGCTTCTATGCATATGCCAAAGAAGGACTTAATCTTGACTCAAATGAAAAAGGGTCTGCTAAAAAATCAAGTGCAAAATCTCAAGTTTTGAGTGGAATTAATGTGTCACCAAGCAATAGCTCCAACTCAAATCCATGGAGTGGAAGTTTGCATGGGAATTTCAATCCAATAAGTTCATCAACTACATTCGAAAAAGTTAAAGAAAAGCTTTCTATTGGTAGTAAAACATGTACAGGTTTTGAAGACATTGATGGAGATTCAAGCGGTTCAGAAAAAAGTTCTGATGAGGAAATTGGATTGCCCTTTGTGAAGACTCCAGGAGTAAGAAAGGCAGATGCACATGATACAAAGAGAAGTGACCCAGAACCAAGAAGATATGGGAGGATGTGGAATTCAAGGCAACAATTGATGTATGATAGCTACATGGCTTGTCATTGTGCATGCATGATCAAGGTAATACAAGATGTTGAACCTTCTTCTTTTGAAGATGCATTTGGAAATGTAGATTGGGAGAAAGCTATGGATGAGAAGATGGCTACACTTTATGCAAAATGAAACATGGAAGTTGGTTCCATTGCCAAAAGGAAAAAAACCCATAGGTTGTAACTGGGTTAACAAGGTAAAGCACAATGTTGATGGTAGCATAAGCAGATATAAAGCATGATTGGTAGCAAAAGGATATGCACTAACAAATGGCATTGATTATGAAGAAACATTCAGTCATGTAGCTAAAAAGGCTATTGTTGGAGCACTTGTTGCATTGGCTACAACAAAATGATGGATTTTGCATAAGATGGATGTGAGAAATGCCTTCTTACATGCTGAGTTATAGGAAGAAGTATACGTGGACCAACCATAGAGATATGAAGCACCCAAAATATGTTTGTATGTTGCAAAAGGCTTTGTATGGGCTTACACAAGCCCCTCATCCTTAGCATGCAAGGATTGTTGATTATTTAACCACCATTGGATTTTCTGTGTGCGATGTAGATCACTCATTATATGCAAGGAAGGGTGATGATGGTATCACTATTGTGGCTATTTATGTTGATGACTTGATTGTAGGTGGTGATAATGAAGAAAGCATTAAAGAGGTAAAGCAACTCCTTATGCAATAATTTGACATGAAAAATCTTGGTGTGCTATGCTATGGTATGGCTCATTGTAAGCCAATGTCTATGCCATTAAATTAGAATCTAAAGTTGGATACTACATCAGGTGAAGCATTGGAAAATTTCTATGTACAGGAAAATTGTGGGAAGTTTGTGAAGCATTTCGATGGCGATGCACCGCACTGCACTCTCCTTCTCGAGAGCTCCACGACGATATGCTCGGAGTAGAAAAACCGATCTCCTAACGCCGCACACAGTACTCCGCACAGAGGTCGTAGAATACGCAGCAAAAACAATAAACAGGGAGCACGAAGACAGACTTCTTAGGTCTTACAAATGCGGTCGAACTTACAGTCTGTGACTGACCAGGCCACTATATGTTTTATTAAAGAACATATACAAAGAAGTGTCCGGTGGCCATTTGGCCTTTCACATGGACACTAACGGTAACAATCTCCCACTAAAGGCCAATATGGCCAGAGTAACTATGGGAGAAAAAAGAAAGAATGATAAAGAATACCTGAGTGTAAGTATACAAACTATACCTCCCACCTGATGGGCATGTTACACAATATACAAGTGACTGCGTAAGATCAAGAATCAAGTAACCCCCATCAAGTGACAACAGTGTCGAAAGCTATCCTGTGGTAGAGCTTTAGTCAAAACATCTGTAGCATTATCTCGAGTGTGAACCTTCTCAAGAATAATGCTCTCAGTGGCTAAGCAATCTCTAATGAAGTGATACCTCACCTCAATGTGCTTGGTCTTTGCATGATAGACCGGATTCTTAGCCAAAGCAATGGCACTCTGACTATCACTGAGCAAGTGAGGTACATGCTGAGGCAAACCCATATCACAAGCAAGACGAGAAAGCCACAATGCTTCCTTACATGCCTCACTTGCTGCAACATACTCTGCTTCTGTGGTGGAAACAGTTGTACATTCTTGAAGACGAGATCTCCAAGAGATAGCACCTCCAGCAAAATGAAAAATGTACCCTGATGTAGACTTACGATTGTCTACACAACCAGCATAGTCAGAATCTGTGTAACCAATAATGGATGCTTTCCCTCTACCTAAGCATAAACACTTGTCCTTAGTGCCACTCAGATATCTCAAAATCATTTTGACCGCTTCCCAATGTTTCTTGCCAGGATTAGACATATATCTGCTCACAACTCCCACTGCAAATGCAATGTCTGGTCTCGTAGCTACCATAGCATACATGAGACTACCAACAGCAGACTGATAGGGAATTTTGGTCATGAATTCCTTTTCCTCATCTGATTTGGGGCAGTCATCCTTGCTCAATTTCACATATGTGGGTAAAGGTGTACTCAATGCCTTTCCACCCTGCATATTGAATCGGTGAAGTACTTTGGATATGTACTCACTTTGAGACAAGTATATGCATCTTTTACTCCTATCACGAGTAATGCGCATGCCAAGAATATGTTTGGCATCCCCCAAATCCTTCATATCAAATGTCTGACTCAACTTCTTTTTGAGAATTGACAAATCATAAGAGGACTTCCCAGCAATTTACATATCATCGACGTAAAGTATCAAGCATATCAAGCTGCCATCAGAACATCTCTTTGTGTAGAGACAATGATCCTCATTGCTCCGAGAATAGCCTTGGGACCATAAAAGCATCAAACTTTTGGTACCATTGTCTAGGAGACTGTTTAAGTCCATACAAGCTCTTCTTGAGCTTACAAACTAGAGTTTCCTTGCCAGGAACTACATAACCCTCTGGTTGTTCCATATAGATCTCATCTGTAAGATCTCCATGCAAGAAAGCTGTTTTCACATCCATTTGGACTAGCTCTAAGTCCTCCATTGCAACGAATCCAAGCAACATGCGCAAAGTAGTCATCTTGACCACTGGAGAGAAGATTTCCTCAAAATCAACACCATGTTGTTGCTTAAAACCCTTTGCAACAAGTCGTGCTTTATATTTTGGAGAAGCACTATCTGATGTGAATTTCAGCTTATATACCCATTTACATGGTAAAGCTTTCCTGCCCTTTGGCAAAGGTACTAAGTCTCAAGTACCATTCTTGTGAATAGAATCCAACTCACTCTTCATGGCACGCTCCCACTTGACATGATCCTCTGTCTGCATAGCCTCTTTGTAGCAAGAGGGCTCACTGGCATCTGTTAGCATAACAAAATCTAAACCTGGAACATATCTATCAGGTGGATATGAGACACGTGCAGAACGTCTCAATGGTTGCTGAACAGGAACATGTGCAGACTGATCTGAATGGACATTCTCTTGAACATCCCTATGTGCAGCATTTTTATGCATGCTAACCGGAGGACTAGTATCCTCAAACACCACTCTTCTCACTTCAATCTCCTTAATCGGCTGTTTATGCATCTTAGACTCATTAAAAATGACATCACTACTTTTGATCACTGACCGTGTTTCAGGATCCCATAAGCGATATCCAAATTGTCCTTCTCGACCATATCCAAGAAAAATGCATTTCTTTGACTTATGGTCCAACTTCTGTCTAAGATTCTTGGGTATATGAACATATGCTTCACACCCAAAAACTCGAAGATGATCATAATATGGTGGTTTCCCTGTCCATAACTCTTGTGCCACTTTCAGACCTTTGGCAGTACTAGGTGAAAGGTTAATCACATGAACTGCAGTCAATACTGCTTCTGCCCAAAAACCTTGTGAGAGGTTTGCATGATGCAACATAGAGACTACTCTATCTTGAATAGTTCTATTCATCCTCTCAGCTACACCATTCTGTACTGGGGTATAAGGAGCTGTAAACTCTCTACGAATCCCTCTACACTGACAGAAAAGGCTGAATTCATGTGAGGTATACTCACCCCCATTATCTGAACGTAAAGCCTTAAGCTTAGTTCCTTTTTCAGTCTCAACTGAAGCAAGCCATTTTCTGAAAGTAGGGAATACATCATCCTTCAATTTGATAGGATATATCCAGACTTTTCTAGTAGCATCATCTATGAAAGTGACAAAGTAAAGAGAACCACCTAAGGACCTAGTGGGCATAGGACCACACACATCTGTATGAACAAGATCTAAAGGCTGAATTGAAGAGTCAATGTGCGTTTTATGCACATTTCTGGTTTTCTTTCCATATTGACAATGCTCACAAAATGAAAAATCAGAGAAAGATAACACAGGTAAGTAGCCAGAACGAGAAAGATTTTCCATTCCACTACGAGATATATGGCCCAAACGACCATGCCAAATACAAGCCATAGGCTATTCAGTAACAGCTAACAAGTGTTCTTTCTGTGATACAAATAAAGGGTAAAGTGAGCCAACTTTCCTTCCTTTTGCAATAACCATATTGCCCTTTGATATACGAAAGGACTGAGCATAGAAGACCACCTTGTAACCAAGGTCATCAAGTTGACCAACTGACATCAAACTGCGTGATAACTGAGGTACATGGCGTACATTATGCATAGTAAATTTTGAACCGTCAATGAACTGCACAACCACATCTCCAATCCCCACAACATCACACTGGTAAGAGTCACCAAGTCTCACGGTACCAAGAGACTTTGCTGCATAATTAGAGAACCATTCTCTATGTGGTGTCACATGGAAAGAAGCACCAGAATCTAGCAGCCAGGTGTGGGAAAGAGAATCAGCCATAAGTGCCTCAGATTGCACAGTACTATCAAGTGTCAACACATAAGCATCATCAGAAATAGCATTAATTTCTTCAATCTTCACAGTCGAAGTAGATGGTGCAGGTAACTGTTTTACATGCCCATCAACATTCTGTCCTTTACCTTTAGCATTCTTTAATGCATAACAATCTTTCTTCATGTGTCCTTTCTTATGACAATAATGGCATTCAATATCCCTCTTCCTTGATTTACTTCTGCTCTTATTCCGTTGACCATTATTTTCCTTGTTCTTGCTCCTGCCACATTGTTGATTCTTTCCTTGGTAAGAATCACGAACATTATATGCATCTCCACTCTGAGTGCCAACCATAGATTTTCTTCGAATCTCCTCACTCAAGAGTGCTCCACATATGTCATCATAGACGAGTTTACCACCTGGTGCACTATTGCTAATAGCTGTGCAGAATGTATCCCATGATGATGGCAGGGTGCATAACAACAATACTGCTTTCATTTCATTGTCCATATCCATTTTCTGAGCCTGTAACTGGGAGAATATGGCATCAAACTCATTTAGATGAGCAGCAACACTATCTGTGTCCTTCATACGAAGGTCGTATAATTTTCTCATCAGATATACTTTATTTGATGCCGTCTCTTTTTCATATGTATTGCATAACTTCTTCCAAAGCTCCTCTGCACTTTCACAGTCTAATACTGTAAAGTAAACATTATCTGCCAGGTGCAAGCGAATGGTAGACCTAGCCATTTCATCTAACTCATCCCAATCATCTTCATCCATGTCAGCAGGCTTCTTTGAAATCCCATTTACTGGCTTCCATTGCCTTCTTTGAATCAGCACATCTTTAATCTGATTCTTCCATAGAGCAAAGTTTGTGCCATCAAATTTTCGGATCTCAAAATGGTCTTTGCCCTGCAAGTTATAGCTCCTCCTCGGAATGCTAGCACTAGACCCTGATCCACCGGATGTGCCTGAGACCTCTGATGCCATGATCGTAGAGAACTGAATAGAATGATAATGGAGCTAGAAGAGTCCAAACACCAACGAATAAGTGTATCAAGGAGTAAATCGACCACTATATAGTTGACTAAACCAGAAATCTGGAAAAATTTTGCCACAGTATCCTCTGCAAAATTAGCATATGACCAGTGTCAAAGTATCATAAAACTGCAAGTACTGACATGTCTACCTGCATAGTGAATCACTGACTCCACTGCATATAATCAGTTACCAAGTAGAAGCAAACTAGGCTTATTGAGAACCTATGAACAACTATCATACATCTCCTATGGCGAGGCTGGGTAAGTCTTCCACCTGCATCACCGAAGAGACCCCGACATCTGGGTGTCTCCCAGTTAAGAAAACCTCACCACGACCCTCTTTATCAAACGTAAAAGGCTTTATGCAAAGAATGTAACCGCTATATCAATGCCCACATGGACGTACATAAGCGGTATCCACAGAAGCGTACATGGTGTGTATGTGCTCAATATATGCAGTAAAATGACACTAAAAGGCTGAATACACAGCCCAAAAACTAGCCAATAACACCTGCAAGTGTCTGTCAACTCTGATGTTTTAGGCTTTAAAACCCTGCATAAATTTGCAGCGACTGCTCCCACCAAAACTGAAAACCCCTCGAGAAACCTGTAGTTTTATGAGTGTGGCTGAAAATACAGCCCCAAAGGTTGATATTTATTGTCTGAGAAGTACAAGGAACACTCTTCTTGATGTTCTTGGACCTGTGTGAAGAGAATTACGTGCGAAAGTACTCCAAAATGGCTCCAAAAACACCCCAAAATTGCTTCAAAAATAGGCTTTAAAAGAAAAAATGAAGCTTTGAGGGACCAAAACTTGTTCAAGGTAATGTCAACCTTAGTCTTTCCCCTTCTTCAAACACCACAAGAGTGTATCTTAGTGGCAAGAGATTGCCACGGTTAAGCGAGCTCTGGGGGGAACAGTACTGGGATGGGTGATCTCTCGGGAAGTACCGAGAACCTCTATATTCCTTGATCGTTGAAGTCCTCCCTCGTGCGCAGCCAACGGCGCCAACGGTGACTTCGGTGACTCGGATGACAAGGTATGCCAAGGTCTATGCCTTGGTCGCCGCCTTCTCGCACAAAAGGAACAAAGCTTTTTGCCTCGAAAAGCTCTGATACCGGTGAAGTATTTCGATGGCGATGCACCGCACTGCACTCTCATTCTCGAGAGCTCCACGACGATATGCTCGGAGTAGAAAAACCGATCTCCTGACGCCGCACACAGTACTCCGCACAGAGGTCGTAGAATACGCAGCAAAAACAATAAACAGGGAGCACGAAGACAGACTTCTTAGGTCTTACAAATGCGGTCGAACTTACAGTCTGTGACTGACCAGGCCACTATATGTTTTATTAAAGAACATATACAAAGAAGTGTCCAGTGGCCATTTGGCCTTTCACATGGACACTAACGGTAACAGTTTGATATATCTCACAATTATGGTACACTATTGGACTTGAAAGCCAATTTATGCAGGTTCCCAGGAAACCACATTTAGGTGCTTTGAGATGCACTTTACATAATGTGAGTGCAACTTTGGATTATGCATTGTTTTATGAAGCTGGTGCAAAATTGCATGTTCATGAATACACCGATGTAGATTGGGCTAGTAGTATTCTAGATAGAAGATCTACTAGTTTCTTTCTATTCTCGCTTGGGAGTGTAGCTATTACATGGAGTAGCAAGGAGCAACCCATTGTTGCTTTGTCAAGTACAGAGTTTGAGTATAGAGGTGTTGCGATGGCAGCACGCAAAGCTTCATGGCTAGAGATGCTACTTGTAGATTTAGGTGTGGAAGTGCAAAAGCCTATCATCATTTATTGTTAGCATGAATCCTATTTTTCATGCTACAACAAAGCATATCGAGGTACATTATCTCTTCATCAAAGAAAAGGTATTATCACGTGATATTGATCTTGTTTACGTGAGGACAAATGAGTAGGTTGTTGATAATTTTACTAAAGCACTTGGAGCCGAGAAGCTGAAGAAGTTTTGGAAGATGATTGGATTACAGGACATGACAATGAGCTTGAGCGGGAGTGTTGAGATATCAAGCTCAACATTTGATGATCAAGGATGACACATATTACTTTTTCATTTCTCAAACATGTATGGTGGTCACACCCGTATATGCCAGGGATACTTTAATGAGCTTTACTATATTTATCTATCTAGAGTGTGTTGGAAAACAATATCCTATTGGTCAGGATTGCTCAGAGTACATACATGATTAGCTTTCTTTATACCTGTTATACAAGAAATAGGCATAGGTGGCATGGATAATTCGCTGTCCTTCAATATCACCCACCTGAGTTCGATCCTTGACTCCAGCAGCGGCAGTGCGAAGAAAAACTCATACTTTTGCTTATAAAAATCACAAACTGACCGATGGAACAACTTTTGTTTTTACTCAGTGATCGTATTATATTCGCGAAAGCTTTATTATGCGATTGATTGCTTTTACAAGAGTTGTGGAAGGTATAAGCAAATCTATATAAACAAGTACTTGGCTCATTATCAAGTATCCTTCACCTAACTTTCAACACAAGCCTTGAGCTTGGACCTCAATAGAGGTGGTGCTTCGTCTAGCACATGGGGCAGCCATGGTGCTAACTTGAAGCATGTTGAGGAGCGGCTATGGAGTTCTTCTTGGAGAAGATGAAGAGTGTGCTCACACTCTTGCTCATGAAGAGGAGGTTATCTCTTGTTCATGGAAAGAAGACTTGGTCATTAGCAGCTTGATGTTGAGGATCGGCCATCTACATGGTGTATTTGAAGATTGTCTTCTACATGAAGATTTTGGGCTACTTCAAAGACATTGGATGGTGTTTAACATAAGATTTACATCTTATGTTAAGTATTCAGGTACATATTCTCTTTATGCACACAGGTACTACTTGGAGTTTATGGAGGCAGTAGCATCCATATCAAGAGGAGTCCTATTCGGCATAGGTATAAGAGAATCAGTATGTATATGGTTTATGCATATTTGGATGAGGTTTTTGAGAAGGTGTGTTCACATGAGTTTGATGATTTTCAGCAGCAAACTTGGTAGCATTCTTTGCTACTTTTTAAGTATGTGATCTTTTCACACACATATCTGACTTAGGGTCTTCCATAACCTAAGGATAGATGAGGGTTTGTTGATTATCAGTTTCACACTGATCCTTCCTCTTTCAGTCACTCATATTCACTCTTCTATAACCTATTAGGTCACACATCTCATGTATATTCAGATTTCTGCCCATAGATCTGAATATGTTTGTTACATTTGTACATTCACTCTTCCATCTATTTCTCATCACATAGAGTGGTTGAAAGTTTTGATCCCACCTTGTACATTGAACATTGGTATATATGATACTGTGAGTAAGCGATGGCTTACGTAACACTTTACACATGTTGTCTAGTCTCTCTCTATCTTTGTCTCATTATTTGTATGATTAAATGTGGTATGTTCATGTTTTGTCAATATTGCAAGATTGTTGGAATTAATGTTGTACATGCTGGACCTATGGAACCATGGAACTCTGATATGAGCTATGGGCCTACCTCATTTCCAACAGAGTGATGGCACATTTGTTTCTTGTTGATATATTTAGGTAGTGATGTGTGTGAACACTCTAGGACTACCGGGGCACTTTTTTCCCTCTTTAGGAGGTTTTTTTCCCCCCGCTTGTATATACGCCTATTGCCCTAATGGGCTACTTATCTTTGTACATTCTCTAATGATACATTCAGTATTGTGTGTTTGTGCTCCAAGCTTCTTCTTCTTCCTTGTGCTGTTCGCGTGCTTCCGCAGACGTCTATCTCCAACAATTGGTATCAGAGCAGGTCGTCGCTTCTTCTAGGGTGCCGTCGACACTCCTCCGTTTGCAGTCACAGATTCGCACGAAACTTGGTGAGCATACTCAGGGGTTTTCGAGATCAAAACAGCTTTGCTATGTGGTGCCGAAATCGCGATCTGAGCTCGTTTCGGCCTCCGAACGCACTATTGCAGCGCTTGTGCAGGCTATTTCGTCCTTTTGTGCCAAAGGTATATACCAGTTTCTGTTCGCCAGTCTAAGCATCTCGAAGTCTGCTACAGATCTAGCAGAACTCGTCTGGGCAGTTCTGTTCAACTTTTTGCGATACAGTCAATTTTCTGCATCAAGGTATTTTAGTCACCGGCCATGGCTGAAAGCAGTGATGTATTCCGTATGTTGGCTGTTGAGGATAAGTTGGATGGTACCAACTACCCATTATGGGCTTATATGATGCGACATGTACTGGTTGCAAAAGGATTGTGGAACATTGTGCAGGGTGTTGAAAGACGTCCTGTTACACCTGTAACGACAGGTACTGCAAATACAGGTGTTGGAGCTGATGAAGATGGTGTCGAAGATGATATTCCGCAGATTCCTGTTCGTGCTGCTGTTTCTGTTGCACCTACTGTAGAGCAGATTCGTTGGGATGGCAGAGATGCCCAGGCACATGCATTGATAGCTTTGTCTGTCAAACGTGCCATTATTCCTCACATTCGCTCTTGCAGAACAGCAAAGGATGCTTGGGATACACTTACCACTTTGTACCAGGCTAGGAATGAGGCTCGTGTTGCTTAACTCCGAAAACAGTTGGAGAGTGAGCACATGAATGAAGGTGATTCTATGGACAGTTTTCTTACAAAGATCAAAGACCTGAAGGAACAATTGATTACTACTGATGAGGTTATACCAGATAGCTCACTTGTGCAGACCGTTTTGAATGGTCTTCCTGATTCATATCAGAGTTTTGCCTCTACTCTTTGGTTGATGATGAAAGGCAATCTGAATGCCTTGTCATTTGAGGAATTAGTCTCTGTTCTGTTGCAGGAAGATCAGTCCAGGCAAAACAGGTCCATTATGCGTGTTGCAGATCAAGCTTTCCTGGCTAGTCAGAAGGGCAAAGGAAAATGGAGCTCTTCTACTAGTAAGCATAAATCTGCAAATGCTGCACAATCGAAGAACCAGGATAAAGATGAGAAGAAATCAGAAAAGCAGAAATTGTTTTGCAAGTACTGTAAAGGAAATGATCATATTATAAAGAACTGACCAAAACTGGCTGCTAAAGAGGCAAAGAAGAAAGAGGCTAGAATGGTTGTTGCAGAGGCCTCTACACCAAAAACACAGTCTGCAAATCTTGTGCAGGAAGAAGAATGGGCGTTTACTACTGTCTGCAGTTTTGACCCATCTTCTCATGATCAGTGCATGTCTGCAGTAGACTGAGATGTTTGGTACTTTGACAGTGGGGCGACCAAACATATTATCTTGCAGCGTAGTTTCTTCTCTTCACTCGAGCCTGCCCCTATAGGGAATACTGTCACATGCGCCAATAACTCCTCTTATCTTGTTATGGGAGTTGGTAAGATCATTCTGACTACTGCTGATGGTAGTTCTTTCACTTTGTCAGATGCTTTATTTGTGCCAGGGATAAAAAAGAACCTGTTATCAGTTTCTGCATTAGCCAAGATTGGCTTGGTTGTGAAATTCGTTGATGACAGGTGTACAGTCCATGATCTCTCAAATGGCGATGTGATTATTGCTTCTGGCATTTTATGTCGTGGGCTGTATAAACTCATAGACTATGAAAGATCTGTGAATGATTCGACATGTGCAATTCATGATTCTCAGGCTATGTCAGATGCAAAGCTTTGGCATGCACGCTTTGGTCATCTGAATTTTGCTAGTTTGTTATGCCTGCAGAAATCTGAAATGGTGTCCTCTTTGCCCAAACTTGAGGCACCTGGAAAACATGTCTATGAAGGCTGTATTTTGGGCAAAATGCAGCGTTCTTCCTTTCCAAAAGATGGTTCAGTTCGGGCTACGCAGAAATTGTAGCTTGTACATAGTGATGACTGTGGTCCTATGCAGACACCCTCTTTTGGGAATTACCTTTACTTCGTGACTTTCATTGATGATTTTTCCAGGCATGCATGGGTATATCCACTCAAAGCAAAGTCCGAAGTGTTCATGTGCTTCAAACAATTTTTGGTTTTGGCTGAAAATCTGTCAGCATGTAAAATGGGCACCCTCCGTTCTGATCGAGGGGGGGAATATATGTCTTCAGATTTTAATGCATTTCTGGCTGAACGTGGGATAAAACACCAATGTACAGTGCCGTATACACCTCAACAGAATGGAGTTGCTCAACGAAAGAACAGGTCACTCATGGAGATGGCGAGGTGCATGGTGAAAAGTCAGGCTTTACCATATAGTTTCTGGCTTGAGGCTGTCATGTGTGCAGCATATGTACTGAACAGGTGTCCCACTAAAGCGTTGCAGTCTATCACTCCATATGAGGCTTGGCATGACCGCAAGCCATCTGTTGCTCATCTGCGTGTTTTTGGTTGTTTGGCATATGCATTAGTGCGTGAACAACATCGTAGAAAATTGGATGATAAGGTAGTAAAATGTATTTTTGTTGGGTACAGTTTTGAAAGTAAAGGCTATCGTCTGTATCATCCACAGACTAAACGCATTCTAGTTAGCCGTGATGTTGTCTTTGTGGAAGATGCTATTCAGCCATTGCTTTCATGTACTAAGGAGACATCTGTTAGCTCCAAAGACATGTATGATACTTTGATGCCTCTTTTTACAGGTGGACAGGCTAGTGCTGGTCCTAATGAGGCAACTTCTCAGCCTTTGCAGGTTTCATATGATGATGCATATCATTCCATTTCTGATGCAGATTTACATGATGCACTTGTTGATGAGAGAGCTGATATTGAGCAGGCAAAAACTATGCCAAAATGGCTGGTGCAGACTTTGCGTGACAGCAAATTAGATGCACCTTTGTCATATCGTACTCATTCAGGCTCTCATAGTGCCTGCTTTGCATCAGATTGCTATGCTATGGCTGCATCTAGTCTCTGTGATGAGAATGAGCCTGTTTCTTTTGATGAAGCACAAAATTCAGAAAATTGGATGGCTACTATGCAATCTGAATATGATGCTATAATGAAGAATGGTACATGGTCTTTATGTGACTTGCCTCCTGGCAAGAAGGCCATTGGCACTAAGTGGGTATACAAGCTGAAGCGTAAACCTGATGGTACAGTTGACAGGTATAAGGCTAGGCTTGTTGCAAAGGGTTATGCACAGGAAAGAGGCATTGATTTTGATGAGACCTTTGCACCTACATGCCGTATGACTACTGTTCGGAGCATTTGTGCACTTGCAGCCCATCATGGTTGGAATGTACATCAGTTGGACATTAAAACAGCATTTCTGAATGGTGACTTGCATGAAGAAGTGTATGTTTTTCAGCCCCGTTGCTTTGTGCATAAAGGGCATGAAAACCAGGTTTGCAGGTTAAAGAAGGCATTATATGGTTTAAAACAAGCACCACGTGCTTGGTATGAGAAGATACATGCCTATCTGATTGCACATGGTTTTGAGAACAGTCCAACTGAAAGCACCTTATATGTTAAACGTGCTAATGATGTGCTTCTGATCATTGTTGTCTATGCTGATGACATGCTGCTCACTGGTCCTATTGAGACACATATTGCTGATTTTAAGGTTGATTTGCATGCCTCATTTGAGATGTCTGATTTGGGGCATTTGCATCACTATTTGGGCATTCAATTTATGCACGTTGATGGTGGAATGGCTTTGTGTCAAACGAAATATATTGACACATTATTGCAGCGTTTTGGCCTTGAAGACTGTAAGCCTATTGCCACTCCTATGGAGACATGTTTACGATTGAGTCTTCATGATGCTGGAGATGCATTTGATGCTGTTCTCTATCAGCAGGCTGTTGGATGCTTGATTTACTTATGCATTACTCGGCCAGATATTCAGTTTGCTGTCTCACAGATGAGCAGGTTTATGCATTGCCCAGGAGTCACGCATTGGAAAGCGGTTAAGCGCATCTTTCGCTACTTGAGTTGTACTCGGCTACTTGGGTTGTTTTATCCCAAGGGGGGATCACTACCGCCAGATTTGCATGCTTTTTCTGACTCAGATTGGGCTGGTTGCTATGACACTCGTGTGTCCACCAGTGGTTTTTGCTTCATGCTTGGTAGCTCATGTATATCTTGGTTGAGCAAGAAGCAGCCTACTGTGGCCACTTCCAGTTGTGAGGCTGAGTATAGGGCAGCTTTCACAGCGACTGTTGAGTGTGTATGGCTCAGACGCCTTATGGCTGATTTGGGTGTTGGCCAGTCTTCTGCCACCACCATCTTCACTGATAGTCAGAGCGCATTGGCAGTTGCGAGGAACCCTCTGTTCCATGCTCGCACTA
Organism: Ceratopteris richardii; assembly: GCA_020310875.1. Lineage (NCBI taxonomy): Eukaryota > Viridiplantae > Streptophyta > Polypodiopsida > Polypodiales > Pteridaceae > Ceratopteris > Ceratopteris richardii. The sequence continues at coordinate 21,084,521 of CM035432.1, read as the reverse complement.
AGCACATTGAGGTGCATTATCACTATGTCAGGGAGAGGTTCTCTGCTGGGGAGATCAGCTTGGCATATGTGCCCACGCAGGAGAACATTGTAGACCTTTTCACGAAGGCTCTGCCTAGGGAGAAGTTTGAAGCTTTCTGCAAAGCTTTGGGCTTACTTCCTTTTGTGGAGTGATTTCCACATAGCTTGGCACTTCCTTATACATGAGTGCCAGCTCCTTGTTCACCGCATCACTCCCAGGGGGGATTTGTTGATATATTTAGGTAGTGATGTGTGTGAACACTCTAGGACCGCCGGGGCACTTTTTTCCCTCTTTAGGAGGTTTTTTTCCCCCGGCTTGTGTATACGCCTATTGCCCTAATGGGCTACTTATCTTTGTACATTCTCTAATAATACATCCAGTATTGTGTGTTTGTGCTCCAAGCTTCTTCTTCTTCCTTGTGCTGTCCGCGTGCTTTCGCAGACGTCTATCTCCAACATTTCTTTCCACCTCACTCATTTATGGACATTAGGATTTTCCTTATGTATTTCTCTTTATATATTGCACTGATTGTATTGTTGTTTTAGGTCATTCTTGTATATGTAATAGAAGAAGAAGAAGATAATTCTTCCTTGCCTCAATGTTGCAGAGCCAAAGAGCGCACAAAGCAGAGAAAAAGACGGGCCCCAAAATTTTTCCGATTTGGACCACATATTTTTGTAACATATTCATTTTTGTAATATATTTCCCTTGTAAAGGCACTAGAGGAGTCCTCTAGATGCATTCCCATAGAAGAATAGAAGCTTATCCATGTAAAATAGTAGGAAATTAGCTCTTAGTGAATAAAGTGCCGGTCACTTGTGTGAAAGGACCATTTTTAGGGCACTAGTATATAAGTCAATTGTGACTCTTTGTAAAAGACTTTTTGCCATTGTGAGAATAGAGAGCACAGAAATTCGAATTTGTGTCTTCTTCCCTCTTCATCTTCTTCTTCGTGAGCTTGTATGCATGTGTATTGCTTGGAAAGAGTGCTTGTGAGTGTGATCTATCCTTGAGAGTGTTTCTTTGCTATAGGAGAGGTGTGTGCGAGGCGTAGGAAGTGCTGAAGTGTAGGAAAGTATTCCCGCGACTCAGTATTTCTGTCATAACTTGAAGTAGGAGTGTCAGAATTGCGTGAAACCACTGCCATTGGATGCGTCTTCTCGAGAGCTTCGAAACGCATATGCTATTCGCTATGTTTGGAGCTCGGAGCTAGGAGAAAAGTCCAAAATACTGATGGCTGCTTCACCAAGTATCGTTTCGTCTTGACCTACAGTTGAAGCTTGTTAGGACAAGTGATTTCCTCATTTTCACTTTTGAGTAATACTTTTGCATTGACCATTACGTATTTGCATGTCTTCATACACTCGGCTAGGTTAGTATACTCTTCGGATTGATAAATTAAAAGCGTGTATCCCCACTATATGCACTTGTGAGGGGATTGAGGTATAGTCTCTTTCTCCGCAAGTCCCTAAGTTGAAGCTTAGGTCAACACACTTTTTGGCGCCGTTGCCGGGGAGTGACGAATCAAACCGAGGCATTCGCGTGATGGTAAGTAGCTTTTTGCTTTGAAGAACTTGGAGGAGCGGAAATTTTCTCTTCTTTGGTAAGTCAATTTCAACTGCACTTGCTACTTCTCATTCTTGGAGTGTGTGTAGTAAGTTGATAGATTAGGGGAGTGAGTAGAAGAAGTAGAATAGGAGTGAGTGGAGAGTAGAGTAGACTTTAGAGTTGTTCAAGAATTTTCATTTTTCAGTAAGCTAGGAATTCCCAAGTATAAAAGCCAAAAAATTTTTCATTTTCAAGTTACTTGTTGAACAAGTATCGTGGAGAGCTGCATCGAGTGTCGTGTGAGCCCAGCGGTCGTTTTGAGGCAAGCAAGTAATAGAGGAGAGTTCTGTGCAAAGGAGTTGGACCAAGAGATCATGGGAGCTTCCAAGGTAAACTAAACCACCTCCTTGCTCAAAAATTTCAGCATTTCAACCTAGGAGAAGGAAAAAAACGACCTGCGCTGAGTGTCGTTTGGGCTTTCAGGGGGTTAAAAGTAGTTTGTTGATTGATACAGTGGGTAGGGGTAAGAGAGAGAACCTAGGAGAGAAAGGGGGAGACATCCAAACCTCAAAAAACAACACAAAAATTTGAAAAAGGGTCAAGTATCGCTTTGCTCCTGCGGTCGAGTATCGTTTTACTCCTGCGGTTGAGTATCGCGATATTTCCCAGCGGTCGTCGATCGTTTTGAGAGATATCGTAGATCGTTTCAGATAGAGATCGTAGATCGTTTTCAAATAGAGGTCGTCGATCGTTTCGCTAGAGATCGTTTCGCTAGAGATCGTTTCGCTAGAGATCGTCTCGTTAGAGATCGTTTCAGGCAGCGGTCGTAGATCGTTTCAGATAGAGATCGTTTTGATCAAAGGTCGTCGGTCGTGTATCGTTTGCCAAGTATCGTGATCCAGAGATCGCGACACTTGTCAAAGGTCGGTATCGTTTCAGATAGGTATCGTCGATCGTTTCTAGTGAAGGTCGTAGATCGTTTCTATCCGAGTATCGTGTATCGTCTAGTGAGAGATCGTGCATCGTTTCAACGAAGTATCGCTGATCGTTTCTACTAGAGATCGTCGGTCGTGTATCGCTTCTTGCCAGAGATTGTCGGTCGTCTCGTTAGAGATCGTTTCAGGCAGCGGTCGTAGATCGTTTCAGATAGAGATCGCTTTGCTAGAGATCGTTTGGTCAAAGATCGTTTTCCAGCGATCGTTTTGATCAAGTATCGTTAGACCCAAGTGTCGATTTCGGGCGATCGTTTTGTGGAAGTATCGTTTGTGAGCGGACGTTTTCGGTCAAAGGTCGTAGATCGTTCCATCGAAGGATCGTGTATCGTTTTCTGTCAGAGATCGCCTGGGAAAGATCGTTTTTTCAGCGATCGTTTCTCTCAAAGGTCGTTTTTCAGCGATCGTTTTTTTCAAAGGTCGTCTGTCAGCGATCGTTTTTTCAGAGGTCGTGAGAGTCAAGTATCGTGACTTGAAATTTTCTTTCAGTCACATTCCAGCCTAAGTTTTCCTAGACTTCTGAGCCATAACTTAGAACTCTAGAGACTAAAGGTGGACCAGATTTGATTAGAGCTCTTAAGTGAATGAACTTGAGATCAGGAAGAACCCTAGGAAGCCGAAGAAGTGTAATTTCTTCCGTAGGGAGTGTTGCCGAACCAAGTAACCGATCACACTATTCTGAGACCTCCAGTGAGTCAGAAGGAGAAATCCCCATGGCTTCCGAGGATATGCAAAACACTGTGCCCATGATTGGCCAGATATCCATCATTGAGGGCGAATACAGAACTTCCTTAGAATATGTGAGCACTAACCACCATGAGATCCCTATCTATTTGGATGGTCTAAACAGATCAGTGGCCAGACTGAGGAAGGCTTCAGAAGCCCACATAGTGCCAAGACCAGCAGTTAAGTACATAGGAGGACTGTACATGGATAAACGAGACATTCAATACATGGTCACTGAACATCCGGAAATCATTAATGAACGTGGCGAGGAAAATAATACTTCAAGTCTAAATGGACATGGAACTGAAGAACAAGTAACAACTCCTAGAGGGAGATCGACAATTACTAAGCTTTGGAGAGGAGACTTAGTTCCTCAGGATGACACTCTAATAGATGTGTATTTGATCAATGGGATGGAGCACCTGCTCAGGACCCATTCCTCTATTTGGGACGCTGCTCCTAATCCAGTTACCATCTATGAGTTACAAGATCCTAAATTCCCCACCATCATTACATATTTGGACAAAGACCACAGAAGATATTGGCCAGTCACTGAATTAGAGAGAGCTGAGCTGAAATATCAGAACATTCCAGTGTTCCCCCCAAGGGACCAAGCAACCACTTCACGGAACCCACATGGAACTTCTCAATATGACTCAAGTCAACATTCGGGACAAACACAACAAACTCAACAAACCCAGATCCCCATCAGACCTCATGTGCAATTTGCAATACCTGCCACTAATCCTAATTACCGGCCACAACCAGCTATGGACCCAAGACAAGGAGTTCGTGCTCCAGTCAGACCACAGGTAGCACGAGGACCAGGCATACCTATAGGAAGACCAAATTACCCTGTAATGCCAAGACAACCTGAAGTAGGAAGGAGACTAAGACCGATTCAAGTGGCCAAATGCATGAGAAATCATTATGATGGCTCGAGTGAACCCTATAATCATATAGCAGAATTTAAACAAGTAGTTAGAGCCGAGCAGGTAGATGACTTCATGATTCAATATGAATCCTTTGGCCTCACCTTGTCAGACACAGCCCTGGCCTGGTTTCAGCCATTGGATCCAAATACCTTCCAGAACATGGATCAAGTGTATCAAGAAATGATTGAAGAATTTACCAAGTCTGGAATTAAGAACAATTCTTCGTCATTAATCCACAGCTTCAAGCAAGCTCCAACTGAGTCAGTCAGATTGGCTGCCAGGAGATTCAAGCAGTATGTGGATAGATGTCCCATAGAGGAGAGACCCACACAAAACAAAATGGTATCATTGTTCTTAGAAGGACTATTAAACGGAACCTTGAGGTCATTAGTGTACGTGAAGAGAGTTCAAACTCTGCAAGAGTGTATGAAGGAATGTATAGACCTAGAGGATAACCTTGCAGGAGACTTGAAAATACCCCAAGGAAGTGTGAAAAGTGAAGAGTCATCAAATAGCACATCGAACCCTAAAAACAACATTGAGGAAATTGCCGACTTGCTAGCAAAAAAATTGAATATGCAAGGACAGAGGAATTATCCCACCAATCCTATGAGAATGCCTATGCTTAGAAGATGTATGCAGTGCGGAGGAGATCATCCTTCTCACTTGTGTACTAGGGGAGTAGCCCCACCACCTGCCTATGCTCCTCAGAGACCCTCTGTCCCAGGACCACTGCAGTATTGCAGCATAGAGCAGAGATACACAAATCATAGCACGGAGAACTGCCCTTACAATAGGCAGACCAGACCCACCCAGCCTTATGTGAGACCATATGGATATCCGCAGAACCAGCAGGGAGGAGAAGCTTTCAGATATCCCTCACATCAGCCACAGGCACCAATAGCACGACCATACACATACCAAGGATATACACAGCCTCAGCCAGTGCTAGGACAACAACTGCCCCACCCTCAGAACGTTGTCCCAGTTAAGATAGCGCAGCCAGAGGAAAACTTAGAAAGGGCCATAGTGCCGGCAACGCCTTTGACTAGCAGTGAACCATATGACTCATTTTACGAACCTAGTCAAGGAGCATACCCAGGTTATGAAAGCTCAACAATGGAATATGGGCAACAATACGACCCATATGCTTATGGCATGGAGACGCCGGAGAGTTCATATAACTACGAGCAAGATTATGTACCATTAATGTACACAGCTCCTAGAGCAACCATGCCACCTCGACCAATGAATAGACCACCTGTATCTAGAGGACCATGCTACAGATGTGGAGGTGACCACTATATCAGAGAATGTACAGTGCCAAACCCACCACCACCACAACGAATTTGGGAAGGTTATTGTAGCGATTGTGGAAAGGAACATCTTTTTAGAGATTGTCCTAAGAACCCAAACAAAGTCACATCTAACGTACAGATTAACGTGATCGAGGTAATTGAATCGTCGGGGAGTGATAAAGAGTACACTATACCTTTAAAAGCCATAACAAGAGCAAGGGCTAGAGAAGACCCTGATAAAACCGCAGAAAATAATCAAAGTGACAAAGAGGGAAATACACCCATCCCTCACAGAGTAGAAGACTCAGAAGAACCAGAAAAAAGTATCACCAGCAAACGATCCCAAAGATGGAAGCAAAGGAGAGACAGGATAAAAGAAAAGAAATTGTTGCAAAAGAAGGAAAATGAAAAGAGTAAACACAATTCAACAGAAGAAGCACGAGTGGAAGAAGAAAATAAAATGGAGGAAGAAAAGAAGGAGGTAGGATCGGTATTAGCAGATCCAATGCCTGAGGATTTAGCTATGTGGATTCAGGCATACAAAGCGAGAATAAAAGCAGGACCTACCATAGAACAACATGAGAGAGAATATCCGAGAGGCGACTTAGAGAAAGAAAGATTGGAAATCTGCAAAAAATTGATAGAAGTTGCCCAACAAACGTTAGAAAAACCCGCATCACCTTTACCAAACAATCGAATTGGCGAAGAAAAATTCCAAGAGTGTCTAAACAGTCAGGAAAAGCCTAATGTAAATAGACCTCGGGATGATGAAATTGGTATTGAGAGAAAGGAAGGATCCATAGTCCCTGAAACAGAAGGAGACTGGACTAAGGATTTATGGGCGCGAGTTCAAGAGGACAAGTGGAAAAAGGTAGAGGGAATGGAACCGCCCTTTGAAGAATTGAAAGCAGAAAACGAAATGGAAGATTCAATACCTGAACTTAATTCAGAAGAAATTTTCCCAATGGATGCAAGTGACAAAGAAGCCGAAGACGATGTAATGGAGCTACCTAATTACACCGGGGAATACGAGCACAACTCAGAATTGTATCGCATTCCATCAATAACAAGAAGAGAAACGAATCCATCAGTTCAAACATCGGAGATCATACAGCGCCTTAGAGAAGTGAAAATCCCATGCACCTTAACATTCGAAGAACTGTTAAAGGTAAAACCACATTTAAAAGAAAAATTGATCAGTCAGTGGGAAGTCAAGAAAGAAAAGGAGGAGATAGATGACGAAGTGAAAACGGTGAGAATCCCAGTGGATAAAGTAGGAGATTTTAGTGAAGGAGATGAAGGAAATACATGTCTACCAATCACTTACAAGGGTTACACAACCAAAGCCATATTAGATTCAGGAGCTGGTGTAGGCATTGCTACCAAAGAAATTTGGGAGAAATGGGGAAAACCAGCATTGAGACCAACACGTATGAAAATTCAGATGGCTGATGGACATACAGAAAGACCCTTAGGATTGTTGGAACGAATAGTCTTCACTACGTGCGGAGTGGAATTCGAGCATACCTTAGCAATTTGTCACTTTGAAAGGCCGAGCAATTATGAGATGATCTTGGGAAGGCCATTCATGAGACAGCTAAAGGTTGTACAAGACTGGGGAAAAGATGCAGTGTACCTACAACACGCAGGAGTCACCACTAGGATCAACCTACATACGTACACATATCAAGATGTCCCACCTCTGCAATGGAATCAAATCCATAAAGAGGAAGACGATCAATCAATTCATAGTGCAGGTTCTAGTGACCAATCCTGGATGAACGAGGACACTCATCTATGGATATGCCAAGCTGCTAAAAAGGAAGAAGAGAGAAGAAAAAGTTGGCAACAGAAACAAGGTGTAGTGAGATCGGTACAAGATTCAGCTTATATGCCACAAGTATTTCCAGACGAAGAATTCGAACCTCATGGTTGGATGGAAATCTTAGCTACCCTCGATGTTTGTGTAAACGAAGAAGTGGTAACTATGAACGAATGTATTGACGAGGAGGGTTATGACATTAGCCTGTATATGGTAGTCCTTCAGGAGGCAGAAGAAGGAGAAGTATTTGAGCAAAACTGGAAGGAGGACTACGAGAGCATTGAAATGGAACAAGAACCCATGGATTTAGGAATTAGTACCACCAACATGGACTTCACTGCCAATGAACAACACGAGGATCTCGCACAAAAGGAAAAATTAGAAGTTGAAAGGGAGTTAGAAGATGGAGATAATAAGCTTCAAGACCAATTTGAGGTACCAGCTCATTTCAAAAAATATGAAATAGAAGAGAGGAAGATTGCTATTCAAATGCCTAAAAGAGAGGCACAACCGGGAATAGCATATGATAATAAAGAGCAGACCAAGAAAATAGTGGTAACCATGGAAGGAGGAGAGGAACGATGTACTTTCATAGGACAGGATGTCTCAGAGGAAGAGGAACAAGAGCTAATTCGACTCATAAGAGAATACCGGGATGTCTTTGCTTGGACCTATAAGGATTTAAAAGGAGTAGATCCATCTATATGTGCGCATAGAATCCCCATGACTTCCGAGGCCAAACCTTCCAAACAGAGACCTTATACTTATAATGATGTATATTCAGCCAAGATAAAAGAAGAAATAGATAAGTTGTTAGACGCTGGATTCATCTACGAAATTGAGCACACGGAATGGGTATCACCCTTGGTAGTTGTACCAAAGAAAAATGGGAAGTTAAGAGTGTGCATCAATTTGAAAAAAGTGAACTCCGCCACCATAAGGGATAGCTATCCCTTACCGATCACTGACCATCTCTTGGAAAGGGTAGCAGGGAAGGAAGTTTATAGTTTTTTGGATGGCTTTTCAGGGTATAATCAGGTAGCCATTGCTCCTGAGGACCAACATAAGACTGCATTTGCAACTGAATGGGGAGTATACGCCTTTAGAGTCATGCCTTTTGGTTTAACGAATGCCCCAGCTACGTTCCAAAGACTGATGTGTCATGTGTTCAAGGAATTTTTGAGAAAGAGCATGGAGGTATACGTGGATGATCTGTGTACATATTCAGCTATACGATCAGAGCACATCCCTGAACTAGAAAAGATTTTTGCCAAATGTCGACAATATCGAGTATGCCTCAATCCAGAAAAATGTGTCTTCATGGTGCGACAAGGGAAAATCTTAGGACATATTGTTTCTAAGAATGGAATTTCCACGGATGAAGACAAAATCAAAGTTATTTTGGATCTACCAAGACCGAAAACTGCTAAAGAAGTTCAAGCATTTATGGGACATTGTGGTTACTATCGAAGATTCATACATATGTATGCCATAATTGCTAGACCTCTGTATGCATTATTAACTCAATTCAATTGGACCGAAGAATGCGAAAAATCTTTTATTGAGTTGAAGAATCGATTGAGTTCAGCACCCATTCTTCGAGTCCCTAACTGGAATAAACCGTTTCATATTCATGTTGATGCTTCCAAGTTTGCCATTGGTTGCATCTTAGCTCAACCAGCGGATACAGGTAAATTAGACCACCCGATAGCCTATGCCAGTAGACAGTTAAATCAAGCTGAACGCAATTATACTACTACGGAGAGAGAAGGCCTAGGAATGGTTTATGCCGTCAAGAAGTTTAGACATTACTTATTGGCAAACAAATTCAAATTTTTCATTGATCATCAAGCTCTATTGTACTTAGTCAACAAGCCTTGCAATACAGGACGTCTAGTACGATGGTTTTTATTGCTAATGGAATTTGATTTTGAAGTAATAGTCAAGAAAGGAAACACACACATAAGGGCAGATCATTTATCTCGCATGACCCATGGAGAACCACCTATAGGAGTTCCTGATGATCTGCCAGACACTTATCTCTTTAACCTGGAAGTATGTCCTCAGTGGGCAGAAAAGTTGATCCCGATACTCACACATGGACCTAAAGATGGGATCACGCCAAACCGAAAGCAAGATCTCTGGAAGACTAAGAACCTTCACATTATTGCTGGAAGTTTGTACCACCAGGAGTCAAGCGGACTACTGATGAGATGTGTGGAAGAAGATGAACAAGAAATGTGGCTTCAGAAAGCACACATAAACCAATGGAACACTCATTTGAATGCAAATGGAACATGGCAAACACTCAAGAGATTCGGCATATATTGGCCAACCATGCAACGAGATGCACATCATTATGTGTCAACCTGTCAAACCTGTCAAGAACAAATTCCAGATGAGAACTCTACGTTATGCTATTCTACAATAGCACCAAGGTGGAGCATGCCTTTAGTAAAGTTCTTGAAAACTCGAGAGTACCCTGACGGAGCTACCCTAGCAAGAAAACGTGCTCTTGAAGAACAGAGCAAAGATTACGTCATCCTAGGAAAACAACTCTTTAAACGCGGAAAGGATAACCAACTAAGATTGTGCATTCATGAGAATGAATATCTCTCAGTATTAGAAATGGCACACGCAGGAGCTGCGGGAGGACATTTCTCAGCAGATAGAACGGTCAAGATGATTCTCTTTGCAGGCCTGTGGTGGCCAACTCTACATATGGATGCTGAAACATATGTGAGAAGTTGCGAAATATGCCAGAGAGCGAAATATCCCGTTCGAAGAGACGACATGCCTTTAAGACCCATGGTTTGTGCAAGAGCGTTTACCAAGTGGGGAATTGACTTCATAGGACCCATCAATCCACCAGCCAGAGGATCTCATGCGGAATACATCATAGTAGCCACTGATTACTTGACTAAGTGGGTAGAAGCAAAAGCCACTAGAAAGAATGATGCTCAAACTACAGCAAAATTTCTCTTTGAGCACATATTCACACGCTTTGGACTACCGATCGAGATAGTGAGTGATCGAGGAACTCATTTCTTAAACGAAGTCATTGAAACGCTAATGAATGAATTCTTGGTGATTCATAAAAAGTCAGCCCCATACCACCCTCAAGCTAATGGGCAAGCTGAGAGTTCCAACAAAGTACTTTGTACGGTATTGACAAAGATTGTCAATAATGGAAGGTCAGACTGGGACAAACAATTGCATCACGCAATTTGGGCCTTCCGAGTGGCATATAAAACGGCCATTGGAACTACACCATTCAACCTAGTGTATGGGCAGAATGCGATTTTGCCCATTGACTTCTTAATACCTACATTAAAAGTAGCCCAGCAATATGAGTGGAGCGGTCATGAATTGTCTCAGCAATTAGATCAAATTGAAAAGCTGCATGAGACTAGATTGCAAGCGGTAGCAGGCATCTATGCCGCCAAACGGAGACAAAAGGCATATTATGATGCACATATAAAAGACAAGGGACTGAAAGAAGGCGATTTAGTTTTAGTATACACCCTCAAACAACATGCAAAGAAACTACAAAAACGTGGATATGGACCTATGATCATAAATCGAATCTCCACTAGTGGTGCAGTCAATCTCGCCACACTAGACGGAGATATTCTTCCCAACTACATCAGTGGTTGCAGAGTGAAAAGATTTATGGAGCCTCTAACGGATCAAATGTTAGCACGACTCTTAGGAGCTCAGAGTAGAAAAAAGGAAGAAGAACGCATACGCGAAGAAGCGAGGCAAGAAGCCCTAGAACGTATCAGAAAACGGAAAGAGTGGATGAGAGAAAGAGACGAGAGATATCGAGTAGGAGAAGAACTCATCCCCATGGCTAATTTTAGAGCCACTGAGAACTCAGGACAACAAAGAAGACAACCTTATTTGAATCTGGGGGCAGGACGAAAAGAGTACCACTTAGTGGATGCTCTTATAGACACAGGAGCAGCAATAAGCTGTATTAGATTTTCCTTGTCTCAGAGACTTAAAGAGGAGTTACGGCCATCGAAGGCGCTGCTAATTGGAATAGGAGGAAAAGTTACTCAATGCATAGGTGAGATCACTTTACCTTTACATATGGGGAACAACACAATGGAGCAGAGACTTTTAGTATGTCAGGACCAAGATCTGCTTGAAGATGTGGTGCTAGGCCAAGATTGGATATATGAATATGAGGTAACTATTCAATTGGCTTTAGGATACATCTCGGCCAGAATAGGACCTCGTGAAGTATATAGTTTGCTAGACGAACGACCACCCAAAGCTGCTATTATAGAGCCAGAAGTTCATCCTAATGAACAAAGTCATGATTGTAAGTTCACTAGCAATATAGGAACCCCATCGTCAAGTACTTCATGTGAAAATACTGTGAGTCCTGTGTGCACTCCATCCTTGAGTTTAGAGAGTCACAAGAGTGCACAAGAACATGAAATCAAGCACAGAGAACCACAAAGTCCAAGAAAAAATATTCCTCTGCAAAACAAGAAGCCTACAACCGTGAAAGTGTACCCCATTCCACACTCTACACTAGCTTGGATAAGAAAGGATCAAAAGAAGGCATATCTCCAGCAACAGAAACGTCTTCGACAGCAGCATGAGCACTTGTATAAGAAGACAAAGAATTTCGGACACTTTCAGCAACCACGACTCAAGAGCATATGGATCCCAAAGAAACTGATGACTGCACAACCTGATCGAACAAAGATTTGGATCCCAAAGTCATGTACCCAAAGGACGACTATTACAAACAAGGAACATCCTCCGAAGGGCTATCATACTCAACAGGGTCAACAGGCACATCAAACGAGAAAGAGGACATATTGGAGGAAGAAGGAATCTCCAAATGCAATACAAACCGACTTGAGATTCCCAAAACAGAATCAGAAGACATACAGCCGAAAACGAACAGCATTCATCAAGAAGGTGGAGAATACAGTACGTCGCACCCAAGTGAAGCAAATATGGATGCCGAAAGACAAGACAAACTGCATATATCAAGCAACTACTTCCAATTGCACACATGAGGAGTTGCCAAGATCCAAAGTATGCATGATAGGGCCACATTACAAGGCCAAGCATTCGGCACGTCCTTCTTCTATTTTCGGATAGTCACGCACATTTTCCCTTTGGAAATAGGAGAGCACTTGTACATACTTAAAATATTACTCCAATAACATTTCACTAACCGCTTTGGCTATGTACTAACTTTTATGTTTTCTTTCAGCAAAAAAATATATAAAAAAAATACATGAAAAATTCAGGTATTACCTTTCTCACACCCACGGGAAAGGGACGACACCATGCACTCGGAGCAACATCGAATTAATAATCAACATATGGAGGAGGATTTATGGAAAAGATATGGATACTAATTCATCCTCTATATTGAGTGCAGATGACATCTTCTGACTCAGAAGCTACACAGCAGGAAGAGGAACTACTTCTTCCATTGGGGTCAATAACCAAGGTCAGAGGACATTGGTTTCGAGATGACCAACCTATCTCGGAACTTCTATTCATGGCAACCATCAAGATTATGGACAGGGACCACTATTTCCCTATTATGTCACAGGATTTCAAGACCATAATACAAGGGTTACCACATATCGAAGAAGTATGGACTCAAGCTGGCATTGAAGCATTTTTGAAGATACCTATATGTGTACCCGACTTCCAAAGATGTACACAAGTAATGAATACTATGCAGCCGGCTGCTACAAAGATTTCGGTTCCAGAAGCAAAGGTTTTGGACAAGGTGGGCAAGTGGAAGACTATTCAATTCACTCATGAATTGATCAATAAGGCCTTTGGATGGAATCAGGAAGGCATCACCAATGTTAAGGAAGAATGCCATGACCCCAAGAAAAGATCCTTCCTGGAGATTAACAGAGTAGATATCGAAGATGCAGTACGTTTGGTACACCAACACTTTTGTTTTCCTGGCATGAACAGATACACGGCACCTCAGAAAATTGTAGTACAACTCCTATCCCATGCCATGAGACAGATAGGAAACAAAGTGAATCTCACAGGCTACATACAAGAGCGATTGTTTGAAGCTCAGAAGAAATGGGGGCAAAAGAAGTTCCTGAACGGTGGTTCAGCTTTGACCTTATTGATATATGAAGCCCTAGACATGAGACACTGCTTACGAGAGATGCCGACGGCAGAAGGGCTAGCAAGGTATGCAAAATCCGCTTCTGTCCTTAAGAAAAAGAAAGCAGCAGTTGTAGTGGAAGAGGCCGGAACCAGCACACAGAAGCCCATGAGGGGTACAAAACGCTTGCGAGAAGAAGAAGCTCAAGCAACACCTCAGTCTAAGAGAACGCATCTCTTGCCTAAGGTCACGACGACTCAAATGCCGATTTCAAAAAGAGACTTGTCTGCTGCCCTCGAGCAAACACACCAGTACATGCAAGGGCAGGTGAATCTAAATGTCCAAGGACATCAATATAGACAAGCGAGTCAAAGTCAGTAAAAACAGAGTACAGAAACACCTCCAAAACAACCTGGAAGATACCAAGAATTGGGCATTGATGACTCAAGTACAAATACGGAATCCAGTCCTGAGAAAGATACGCTAGACACTGATATCAGGACAGAAACTTATGAAGACGAAGGGCCGGAGGTCAATCAAATGGAAGTAACACCAGACAGCCAGAAGGAAAAAGAAAAGAAGGTGGATGATGCTCAGGAGCAGGAGCATGTCATTCAATTGAATGACACCACCAAAGTCAGCATCAAGGAAGACACAACTACTGGGGTCACACATGTCAACATACCTATTAAAGAGGAAGAACAAACCCCAGTGAGTACGGAAATGGGAGAGGTCCCACAAAAAGAACAAACAATAATAGAGGTGCCTGATGACACACCTCGAGGACAGAATGAAAACATGGGGGCTGAGCCAAGGATCCAGCTTCAAATCAGGCAGCCCCATGATACCACTTTACACATTGCTCAAGGCAAAGACGTGACTACCGGAGCAGAACCTTCCATACCGAAAACTTGGCTCAATGTGGATGTAACTCAACTGAAGCCGGTAGTAAAGCAAATGATCCAGACAGCCATGGACACCCAGCAGCAAATGATGGATACAGATGCTGAATATGATCAAGCACGAAGAGAAAAAAATCAGTTTCAACTCATGAGCGAACAGTTATCGGCACAGCTAATTGCAGCACAAAAAGAAGTGGCGAACAAAAATACTGAAGTGCTAGCAATTAAGACACAATATGACGAATCCATTGCCCAAAATCAAAAGCTGCTTACACAACTAGAAGAGTGGCAACAATTACACAAAGCAAGCGAGGCTGAGAAAGAAAAAATGAGGATGCGAAGCGTACTATTAGAGCAACAACTCAAGCTATATCTCGAAGAGAACGACAGCCTGCGCGATAGGAATAAAGAATTAATGAAATCATTATTATATGATCAACCACTGATACAACAGGGCCCCTCAGAAACTAAAGAACAGGAATTAAAAGAACAGATAGCGGAGTATGCCAAATTGCTACAACAAGCTAAGGAAGTACAAGAAGAATCAGAACAGCGGCACGATCAAGAAATGAGTGAGCTCAAAAGGCAGCTGAATTCAGCACAGGCCAAATTGGTACAGAGCTACAGTGAAAACATGGATCACGTAGCTGACATAGGTAAGGAGCTCCTAGCCACCAAAGAAAAACTCAGTGAAGCCATGCAAAAGGTAAAAGAAAAAGAAGAACGCATTGAAGAGCTACAGAATCAGCAGAAAGGTAAAGAACCGATCGGGACATCAGTAGTGCCAGAAAAAGGACATCCTACTGACGAGGTAGAGGTAAGCCCTCTATCTCAACCGATCTATCATTCTCCAATGCATGAGCAGATGGCGGATATGCATGATGATCATCCAATGCCATACACTGCAGAAATAAGTCAGAAGGAACGGGCACTAGTGGTGTCCCGATTGACGGAAAGTTTTGAGAATGAAGTCATCAAGGTCATGAAGGAAGCCAAAATCAAAGGTAAAGACTTGGAGAAGATCATCAAGCCTTTCAACATTCCATATGGACTGTTGAAAGAGAAAACAAGGCAATATATAAAGAAGGTTACACACAAAAGTCCGGATCAGCAGCTTAATTTCAAAAATGACACATTCACGTACACTCAGGCAGAGTTTGAAGCTGCACAGCCAGTGTGGAGGAGAAAGTTTTTGGAGAAATATCCCACACTACGAGTGCACTGGGAGGCTGCACCTTATTTATTACAGGTAAACCCTTCGTTTTGTCCCATACCACGCAGAAGGGTTGCAACAGAATTTTTGGCTTTACAACGCAGCGGCACTATTAATAAACAGTGGCTAAACTATCCGATGTTACCTAGCCCGCCGCATAATTATTTGCCAACCGAGGATTATATGATCAAAACCATAGAATTTTGGCTACAAAACTATGCGACTGTACCAGATTTAGCAGTTAAGATGACAAATAAAATACTTGGTATGCTACTTACAGTCCTGAAGGTTTTCAAACATGCGGCATATACATTTCTGAACTTCATCGGCATTAATCAAGGCACCGATATACTTATCTTCGATCTATCAGTGATGCCGAGCCGCCCCACAATAATGGCATATTATTCTAGACTCATGTTTTTGCCAAGTCCATACATGCAAATATTTGAAGAAGCATTTTTTACAGGATTTTTTGAAATAGATTCAGAGGTATTTTTGAAGATGTCATCAAATCTGAATGCCAGACTTGTGGCATATGAATTAAGCTTCTTCGCAGATCATAGACAACCGCCAAACGATGGAGTCAAAGCGGAACAATGGAAACAGATCATGATACGTGAAGCTAATCTGCTAAATGATACAGAGCAACAAGTATACAGAACATACGCCCGGCGCTTATCAAAGCCTGTCGGGGACGACAGAGTTCAGGAGGGGGGCAGTGTTGAGGGCGAAACGAGTAGGAAAAGGAAAAAAAGAAAGCAGCGAAAGAAACAGCTTCACTAAAAGGGCAAATTTGAAGATAGACAAATGTAAAGATACATCTCTGCAGGAAGCCCCGCAGGGGCGCAACACCCATCTCTGCACAGAGCCCCGCAGGGGCACGCACCAGGCTACAAAGCTAAACCCCGGGGTCCAGAGGAGTGGATTTTTCAAACATCAAAGTAGGGCCAAAAGTTAGAAAGGGGTAGAGGCTGAAAAGTTGAAGAGGGTGACTAAGAATAGCACATTCCTAGTCACTGGTGGCGTGCGTGGCAACCCAAGTCAACAGGCAAGACAATTACATCAGGCTCTCGAGTAGTAGAGCTTGAATCAAGAAGGCCATCGAATCTGCATGTCTGTTTAACTGCAGACAATACTGACCACAGGGCGCGTGCGCGAAGCAAAGTCTGTCAAAGGAAGCGAGACTGTCAAGGGACGACAGAGGCGAAGAGGGGGAGAGTGTTGCAGAGCCAAAGAGCGCACAAAGCAGAGAAAAAGACGGGCCCCAAAATTTTTCCGATTTGGACCACATATTTTTGTAACATATTCATTTTTGTAATATATTTCCCTTGTAAAGGCACTAGAGGAGTCCTCTAGATGCATTCCCATAGAAGAATAGAAGCTTATCCATGTAAAATAGTAGGAAATTAGCTCTTAGTGAATAAAGTGCCGGTCACTTGTGTGAAAGGACCATTTTTAGGGCACTAGTATATAAGTCAATTGTGACTCTTTGTAAAAGACTTTTTGCCATTGTGAGAATAGAGAGCACAGAAATTCGAATTTGTGTCTTCTTCCCTCTTCATCTTCTTCTTCGTGAGCTTGTATGCATGTGTATTGCTTGGAAAGAGTGCTTGTGAGTGTGATCTATCCTTGAGAGTGTTTCTTTGCTATAGGAGAGGTGTGTGCGAGGCGTAGGAAGTGCTGAAGTGTAGGAAAGTATTCCCGCGACTCAGTATTTCTGTCATAACTTGAAGTAGGAGTGTCAGAATTGCGTGAAACCACTGCCATTGGATGCGTCTTCTCGAGAGCTTCGAAACGCATATGCTATTCGCTATGTTTGGAGCTCGGAGCTAGGAGAAAAGTCCAAAATACTGACGGCTGCTGCACCAAGTATCGTTTCGTCTTGACCTACAGTTGAAGCTTGTTAGGACAAGTGATTTCCTCATTTTCACTTTTGAGTAATACTTTTGCATTGACCATTACGTATTTGCATGTCTTCATACACTCGGCTAGGTTAGTATACTCTTCGGATTGATAAATTAAAAGCGTGTATCCCCACTATATGCACTTGTGAGGGGATTGAGGTATAGTCTCTTTCTTCGCAAGTCCCTAAGTTGAAGCTTAGGTCAACACTCAACCTATGTGTGCTCCTCTTGAATAGGAGACATGTGAAAGAGCTCTCTTCCTTGTCTCCTTTCTCTTGGCATATCTTGCCTTGTAGCTTCCATTTGAAACAAACCCAATAACCTTCTCAATTTTTGACCTTCAAAAACAACTTTAGTCAGTCTCTATCTCCATCAATACCTATTGGGAAAGATGGATGGTTGGATGCACTCAGAAGATTGAGTAGGTGCTGCTAATCCTGCTTTGCACCAGCCCTCTTTGATCCTTTTCTCCGATACTACTCCTTGATGTCGTGACGAAGACTGAGCCTTGCGGAAACCGCCACGCCAAGAAGAACTAAGTTAGAGTGATTCAAAAATTCTCTGTAATCAATCAATAGCTTAGCAAAGTCTAGCGCTCAACATATAAGACTGCGCTCTAACTTTACTGGAAAAATTTCACCGAAACTTCACCGGATTGCCACTGGACTGACACCGTAATTGTACCGGAATGAACTTCAATTCTGTTTATTATTACTTCAAGTGAACATCCATGAAGTAAAGAAGTGACTCGTGATTTTTCTTAACTTACTGAACTCTTTCTGAAATTTAAGAAAAAACTCCTCTAGTTCAGACAGCCTCTTTCCGGTCAGACTTTGTACTGTGTATAGATATCTTTTCCACCGGAAAGATTGATCAACTAAAAGTAGAGATGTCTAGCTATAGAGTGAGCTATCTCTCATACAAAGCTTCGCATTACTCTGTGAGATCTACTTCGTTCTTCTACTGGAAATTACTCGTTTACTGTAAGAACTGCAATAGTGAGCACTTCGACCGGGATTTCTTGAAATTGGCTGAACCAAGTTGCTTCAAACTTTGTATGCTTGTGGTATGCTTTGAGCTGGATCTATCAAGCTTTGAATCACTTGATTTGGTTCAGTAGGCACTGAGATATGCCTCTTTGAAGTTGATAGTAGTTGACGTAGTACACTCAGAGAATAGCAGAGATGATGAATATAAATATTTGTATTAGATCATGTAAATGTACATTCCCATTGGTATGATAAACATAGCTCAATGGTACTCAGAGGTGTAGGCTATAGAGTAGACCTCACACACTCAATGATTGATACAGAAATGCCTCGGGATGAGTGAAGGACGCCCGCAACATTTTCCTTGTAGCTTTTATAGGAATTGAGTGATGACTTGAATTAGAATTCAAATCAATCTCCTAAAATCTTTCACCTAAAAAGTTGATTGAGATATTCTCTCAATCAATCAACCGCCTTTTACACGACTTTCAATCAATTAGGCGTGATTACATAATTTGCCAAGTCATATAGACTTTTACAAGAGATAAAATGGTAATAAATCATAGGCATAAGTTCCTATGGTCTTTGCTTCATGTAGAGTCTGCAAAGTAGATGTCCAAGCCAAATGTGAAGTGCAATCCAATCATGGATTTGAATCTGCATAACTTGTTTCCATCCAAAGCTTTAGTGAGTAAATCTGCACATTGCATATTAGTAGACACATAAGTCAATTGAATGTCTTTGCTAAGCAATTTTTCTCTCACATAGTGGTAATGAACCTCTATGTGTTTTCTCCTAGCATGATATATTGGATTAGCTGCAAGGTGAAGAGAGCTTGTGTTGTCACCAAAGATAATTGGTGGCCTTGTGTATAGGCCTAACTCTGTATACAAAAGCTTCAACCAGATAGCTTCTTGAGTGGCATTGGCTAGCCCTCTATACTCTGCTTCAGTAGATGACAAAGCTATTAGGTTGTTTCTTGGCTGACCAAGAAATAGGTTTATCACCTGCAAAACATATGTATCCTGATGTGCTTCTCCTATCATCCTTGCATCCTGCCCAATCTGCATCTGAATATACTTTAATGTCAATATCTGATGTATAAGGAAAGTACAAACCATGATTCTGAGTTCCCTTTAGATACTTCAACATCTTCTTTGCTGCCTCTAGGTGAGGTACTCTTGGTTTGTGCATGAATTGACTTAGCACACTTACACCATATGCTATGTCAATTCTGGTTAAGGTAGCATAATTTAGACTACCTACCATACTTTGATATCCTGTAATGTCTAGGACTTCATCACCTTCATGAGCACTAAGTTTTAGGTTAACCTCCATTGGAGTGCTTGAGACTTTAGCTTCCTGCAAACCATATTTCTTGACCATATCCTGTACATACTTCTTTTGAGTGATATATATACCTGAATTTGTATACACCAACTCAAGTCCTAGAAAGTACTTCAATAATCCAAGATCATTGATCTTGAATTCTTTCATCATCTGTCCTTTGATGTGTCTAATCCCACTGACATCATTGCCTATAATGATGATGTCATCAACATAAACACACAAGTAGATTACCTCTATACATGTACTACTCCTCTTTATAAATAGAGAAGTGTCTGCTTTACTCATCACAAATCCTTGGTCTTGGAGATATGTTGTCAACCTGTAATTCCATGCTCTAGGTGCCTGCTTCAAACCATATAGAGCCTTCTTCAATTTACAAACATAGTTTACCTTCTTGGGATCTTCATAGCCAGGTGGTTGTGACATGTAGACTTCTTCAGATATCCATCCATTCAAGAAAGCATTTTTTACATCCAGTTGGTACATGTTCCAATTCTTGGATGCAGCTACACTTACCAATACTCTGATTGTTGGCATCTTTGCCACAGGAGAAAATGTCTCCTCATAATCAATACCTTGGGTTTGTGCAAAACCCTTGGCTACCAACCTAGCTTTGTACCTGTTGATTGTTCCATCAGAGTTTCTCTTTAGTTTGTAGATCCATCTGGATCCTATCACCTTCATAGATTCCTTCTTGGGTACCAAGTCCCATGTGTCACTCTCCTTGAGAGCCTCTATTTCTTCATCCATAGCTTCTTTCCATTCTGCTTTGGTGATTGCCTCTTCATATGTACCTGGTTCTTCATTCAACAAATCCTTTGCAAGATATACAGAATGCTTAGTTACAAGAGAAGTGTCATACCCATATCTGATAGGCTTCTTACTTTCTCTCTGAGATCTCCTCATTGCTTGAGTTGAGGATTCTGGTATATTCTCTAGCTTCTTCATCTTTCCTTTGGACTTCCATGCCTTGAATTCCTCGAGGTTGATTGTGTTATCATCATCTGAACTTGAGTCTTCTTTCTGGATTGGTTCCTCCTTGGTAAGCTTTGGGAAGTCTTCTTCCATATCATAAGGTAGACTAACCTTCCTGCATTCATTTTCATACCATGAGTCATTCTCATCAAAGATGACATCTCTGCTTACCTTGAAACCTTTGTTTGAGGGGTTGTAGAATCTGTACCCTTTCTGGTTCATGTCATAACCAATGAAGATACATTTTTTAGCTTTAGGGTCTAGCTTTCCCCTTACCTGTGAGGGAATATGCACATATGCAATACAACCAAAGATTTTGCAATGATCCAAAGATGGTCTCTTACCATGCCAAGCTTCATAAGGTGTCATTCCATCAAGTGACTTTGATGGCAACCTGTTAATGAGATAGGTGGCAGTAGATACACTCTCTGCCCAAAGATAATTTGGTAATTTCTTTTCATTAAGCATAGACCTAGCTGTTTCAACAATGAGTCTATTTCTTCTTTCAGCTACCCCATTTTGTTCAGGTGAGTACCTTGTGGTTATCTCCCTCTTGATGCCTCTTTCCTGCAAGAAGTCTTCAAATTCATTGGAGAAGTATTCACCTCCTCCATCTGACCTTAGTCTCTTCAAGTTTCTACCTGTTTGATTTTCAACTATTGCAAGATATCTTTTGAAACAATTAAACACTTCATCCTTATGCTTCATAAAGTATACCACAATCCATCTACTATAATCATCAATGAAGGACACATAATACCTTGATCCTGAAATGGAGGGTTCCTTGCTAGGTCCCCAGACATCTGTGTGTACCAAATCTAGGTAGTCTTCATGCATGAAACCTTTCCTTGAGTAGGGCAACCTGTGAGACTTACCAAATTGACAAGCTCCACACTTGTATATCATGTGTTGCTTGGATACATTAGGTATCCCAAGCACACATTGATCTCTGCTCATTTGCTTTAGGGTTCTTTCACCTATGTGACCTAACCTCTTGTGCCATATTTCTAATTCTGAAAGTGTTTGATCCTTGTAATTGTATAAAGCAATATTTTTGGTGTCTTCTAGTTCAAAGGTAAACAATCTACCTGATTTTTCTCCCTTGGCTATCCTTCTGAATCCATGTCTTGGGTCCTCCACATATGCTCCATGTTGATTGAACCTGACCTGTAAACCTTTTTCCACAATCTGACCAACACTCATTAAGTTTTTTGTAATGGTTGGTACATAAAGTACCCTGCTCAATAGATTCTGGTTACCATCACTAGTCTTTACATTACCAATCTTTTCAACTGAATGTTTAGTATCATCACCTGTCTGTACCTGATGTTTGCCTTTGGGTTCTTCCAAATCAGAAAGTAGTGCCACATTACCAGCTACATGGTTAGAACACCCTGAATCAATATAAAATAAATGATCATCATTTGTACCTGCCTTGGAGGTCATATTCATGATCAATAGGGAGTCATCTTGCTCCTCTGTATAGTTGTTGTAGTCCTTCCTGTTTCTGTATCCACCTTGGTAGTTACCATTGTGATTGTGGTTGTAATTGTTGTTGTACTGATTGTTGTATCCATTGTAGCCTTGGTGTTGGTTGAATTTGCCTCTACCTTGAGAGTATCCACCTCTTTGATAGCCTCTTCCTCTCTGATTCTTATAATTTCTGTAGCACTCATCTGTGGTATGGTTAGACAATCCACAAATTTTGCATGGTGATGAGTTGTAGGGTCTCCCCCTACCGGACTTACCTCCTCTGCCTCTACCTCTTGAAGATCTACCTCTCCCTGCATAGTTTGCTTGGGAGGTAGAGCCTTCTTCATCAACCTTCTTACTTTTACCTTTATCTTTAATCTTCTTATCAGTGTATAGAGCAGAGGGGTTGTTACCTTTTGATTGTTCTCCATTCTTTGTAAGCTTTGCTTCATGTGTGAAGAGTTGACCAATCAGAGTTGTTAGATCAGGAGCATGTATGTCCATGTATAGGTCCATTGCTGTGGTAAAGCTCTCCCATTTGTCATCAGCTTTTAGTCCATTGATTACCTGCCTTACTATTTGTTCCTCTTCAATCTCCTCTCCAATACTTGCAAGCTGGTCTGCAATGTCTTTGACCCTAGTGACAAAGTCTGAAACTGATTGCTTTGATTGCTTCCTAAGAGTAGTGAATTCAATCCATAGTTGATTCTTTCTGGCCCTTGTACTTGATGAAAAATATGTTGACAAGGTTTCCCAAGTCTCTTGGGAAGTCTTGCAATTTCTTATGTGAGGTAAAAGGAAGTCAGATATAGAGTTAAGAAGATATGACCTTGCCAATGCATCTTTTGCACACCATGTGTTGAGTCTCTCTTGTTCATCCTTGGTGGGTAGTCCTCTTGCTTTGAACGAGGGCAATTCCTCATCTCCTGATATGAATCCAAATAAGCTTCTTCCTTGTAGATAGGTCTTCATCCTTAGAGACCAAGCTTGGTAATTGTTCCTGTCCAATTTGTCAATGAATGAAGGAAATCCATCTCCCATGTTACCTTATTTGCTCTGATACCACTATTGGGAAAGATGGATGGTTGGATGCACTCAGAAGATTGAGTAGGTGCTGCTAATCCTGCTTTGCACCAGCCCTCTTTGATCCTTTTCTCCGATACTACTCCTTGATGTCGTGACGAAGACTGAGCCTTGCGGAAACCGCCACGCCAAGAAGAACTAAGTTAGAGTGATTCAGAAATTCTCTGTAATCAATCAATAGCTTAGCAAAGTCTAGCGCTCAACATATAAGACTGCGCTCTAACTTTACTGGAAAAATTTCACCGAAACTTCACCGGACTGCCACTGGACTGACACCGTAATTGTACCGGAATGAACTTCAATTCTGTTTATAATTACTTCAAGTGAACATCCATGAAGTAAAGAAGTGACTCGTGAACTTTCTTAACTTACTGAACTCTTTCTGAAGTTTAAGAAAAAACTCCTCTAGTTCAGACAGCCTCTTTCCGGTCAGACTTTGTACTGTGTGTAGATATCTTTTCCATCGGAAAGATTGATCAACTAAAAGTAGAGATGTCTAGCTATAGAGTGAGCTATCTCTCATACAAAGCTTCGCATTACTCTGTGAGATCTACTTCGTTCTTCTACCGGAAATTACTCGTTTACTGTAAGAACTGCAACAGTGAGCACTTCGACCGGGATTTCTTGAAATTGGCTGAACCAAGTTGCTTCAAACTTTGTATGCTTGTGGTATGCTTTGAGCTGGATCTATCAAGCTTTGAATCACTTGATTTGGTTCAGTAGGCACTGAGATATGCCTCTTTGAAGTTGATAGTAGTTGACGTAGTACACTCAGAGAAGAGAATAGCAGAGATGATGAATATAAATATTTGTATTAGATCATGTAAATGTACATTCCCATTGGTATGATAAACATAGCTCAATGGTACTCAGAGGTGTAGGCTATAGAGTAGACCTCACACACTCAATGATTGATACAGAAATGCCTCGGGATGAGTGAAGGACGCCCGCGACATTTTCCTTGTAGCTTTTATAGGAACTGAGTGATGACTTGAATTAGAATTCAAATCAATCTCCTAAAATCTTTCACCTAAAAAGTTGATTGAGATATTCTCTCAATCAATCAACCACCTTTTCCATGACTTTCAATCAATTAGGCGTGATTACATAATTTGCCAAGTCATATAGACTTTTACAAGAGATAAAATGGTGATAAATCATAGGCATAAGTTCCTATGGTCTTTGCTTCATGTAGAGTCTTCAAAGTAGATGTCCATGTTGGAGTTAGACGTCTGCGGAAGCACGCGAACAGCACAAGGAAGAAGAAGAAGCTTGGAGCACAACACACAAGACTGAATGTATTACTAGAGAATGTACAAAGATAAGTAGCCCATTAGGGCAATAGGCGTATATACAAGCCGGGGGAAAAAAACCTCCTAAAGAGGGAAAAAAGTGCCCCGGCGGTCCTAGAGTGTTCACGCACATCACTACCTAAATATATCAACAGTCCAAGCCAAATGTGAAGGCTTGACTTGCACCAACAATACCCCCTTCCTAGAGTATTTCATCCTTCATAGATAATTGGAGCTTCTATTGCTTTTTGGGAAGTATGGGCATTGAAGCACATTAGGGCAGTTGAGTTCCTATCGAACAAGATTTTACAAACATTGCAAGTGATATTGTTGGAGATAGATGTCTGCGGAAGCACGCAAACATCACAAGGAGGAAGAAGAAGCTTGGAGCACAAACACACAATACTGAATGTATTACTAGAGAATGTACAAAGATAAGTAGCCCATTAGGGCAATAGGCGTATATACAAGCCGGGGAAAAAAAAAAACTCCTAAAGAGGGAAAAAAGTGCCCCGGCGGTCCTAGTGTGTTCACACACATCACTACCTAAATATATCAACAAATCCCCCCTCAGAGTGATGCGGTGAACAAGGAGCTGGCACTCATGTATAAGGAAGTGGCAAGCTATGTGGAAATCACTCCACAAAAGGAAGTAAGCCCAAAGCTTTGCGGAAAGCTTCAAGCTTCTCCTAGGCAGAGCCTTCATGAAAAGGTCTGCTATGTTCTCCTACGTGGGCACATATGCCAAGCTAATCTCCTCAGCAGAGAACCTCTCCCTGACATAGTGATAATGCATCTCAATGTGCTTAGTGCGAGCATGGAACAAAGGGTTCCTTGCAACTGCCAATGCGCTCTGACTGTCAGTGAAGATGGTGGTGGCAGAAGACTGGCCAACACCCAAATCAGCCATAAGGCGTCTGAGCCACACACACTCAACAGTCGCTGTGAAAGCTGCCCTATACTCAGCCTCACAACTGGAAGTGGCCACAGTAGGCTGCTTCTTGCTCAACCAAGATATACATGAGCTACCAAGCATGAAGCAAAAACCACTGGTGGACACACGAGTGTCATAGCAACCAGCCCAATCTGAGTCAGAAAAAGCATGCAAATCTGGCGGTAGTGATCCCCCCTTGGGATAAAACAACCCAAGTAGCCGAGTACTGAAATAGTTCGATGGTGACGCACCACAGTGCACTCTCCTTCTCGAGAGCTCCACGACGATATGCTCGGAGTAGAAAACCGAGCTCCTCACGCCGCACACAGTACTCCGCACAGAGGCTGTAGAATACGCAGAAAACACAGTACACAGGGAGCACGAAGACAGTCTTCTTAGGTCTTACAAATGCGGTCGAACTTACAGTCTGTGACTGACCAGGCCACTATATGTTTTATTAAAGAACATATACAAAGAAGTGTCCGATGGCCATTTGGCCTTTCACATGGACACTAACGGTAACAATCTCCCACTAAAGGCCAATCTGGCCAGAGTAACTATGGGAGAAAAAAGAAAGAATGATAAAGAATACCTGAGTGTAAGTATACAAACTATACCTCCCACCTGATGGGCATGTTACACAGTATACAAGTGACTGCGTAAGATCAAGAATCAAGTAACCCCCATCAAGTGACAACAATGTCGAAAGCTATCCTGTGGTAGAGCTTTAGTCAAAGCATCGGCAGCATTATCTCGAGTGTGAACCTTCTCAAGAATAATGCTCTCAGTGGCTAAGCAATCTCTAATGAAGTGATACCTCACCTCAATGTGCTTGGTCTTTGCATGATAGACCGGATTCTTAGCCAAAGCGATGGCACTCTGACTATCACTGAGCAGGTGAGGTACATGCTGAGGCAAACCCATATCACAAGCAAGACGAGAAAGCCACAATGCTTCCTTACATGCCTCACTTGCTGCAACATACTCTGCTTCTGTGGTGGAAACAACTGTACATTCTTGAAGACGAGATCTCCAAGAGATAGCACCTCCAGCAAAATGAAAAAATGTACCCTGATGTAGACTTACGATTGTCTACACAACCAGCATAGTCAGAATCTGTGTAACCAATAATGGATGCTTTCCCTCTACCTAAGCATAGACACTTGTCCTTAGTGCCACTCAGATATCTCAAAATCATTTTGACCGCTTCCCAATGTTTCTTGCCAGGATTAGACATATATCTGCTCACAACTCCAACTGCAAATGCAATGTCTGGTCTCGTAGCTACCATAGCATACATGAGACTACCAACAGCAGACTGATAGGGAATTTTGGTCATGAATTCCTTTTCCTCATCTGATTTGGGGCAGTCATCCTTGCTCAATTTCACATATGTGGGTAAAGGTGTACTCAATGCCTTTCCACCCTGCATATTGAATCGGTGAAGTACTTTGGATATGTACTCACTTTGAGACAAGTATATGCATCTTTTACTCCTATCACGAGTAATGCGCATGCCAAGAATATGTTTGGCATCCCCCAAATCCTTCATATCAAATGTCTGACTCAACTTCTTTTTGAGAATTGACAAATCATAAGAGGACTTCCCAGCAATCAACATGTCATCGACGTAAAGTATCAAGCATATCAAGCTGCCATCAGAACATCTCTTTGTGTAGAGACAATGATCCTCATTGCTCCGAGAATAGCCTTGGGACTTCATAAAAGCATCAAACTTTTGGTACCATTGTCTAGGAGACTGTTTAAGTCCATACAAGCTCTTCTTGAGCTTACAAACTAGACTTTCCTTGCCAGGAACTACATAACCCTCTGGTTGTTCCATATAGATCTCATCTGTAAGATCTCCATGCAAGAAAGCTGTTTTCACATCCATTTGGACTAGCTCTAAGTCCTCCATTGCAACGAATCCAAGCAACATGCGCAAAGTAGTCATCTTGACCACTGGAGAGAAGATTTCCTCAAAATCAACACCATGTTGTTGCTTAAAACCCTTTGCAACAAGTCGTGCTTTATATTTTGGAGAAGCACTATCTGATGTGAATTTCAGCTTATATACCCATTTACATGGTAAAGCTTTCCTGCCCTTTGGCAAAGGTACTAAGTCCCAAGTACCATTCTTGTGAATAGAATCCAACTCACTCTTCATGGCACGCTCCCACTTGACATGATCCTCTGTCTGCATAGCCTCTTTGTAGCAAGAGGGCTCACCGGCATCTGTTAGCATAACAAAATCTAAACCTGGAACATATCTATCAGGTGGATATGAGACACGTGCAGAACGTCTCAATGGTTGTTGAACAGGAACATGTGCAGACTGATCTAGATGGACATTCTCTTGAACATCCCTATGTGCAGCATTTTTATGCATGCTAACCGGAGGACTAGTATCCTCAAACACCACTCTTCTCACTTCAACCTCCTTAATCGGCTGTTTATGCATCTTAGACTCATTAAAAATGACATCACTACTTCTGATCACTGACCGTGTTTCAGGATCCCATAAGCGATATCCAAATTGTCCTTCTCGACCATATCCAAGAAAAATGCATTTCTTTGACTTATGGTCCAACTTCTGTCTAAGATTCTTGGGTATATGAACATATGCTTCACACCCAAAAACTCGAAGATGATCATAATATGGTGGTTTCCCTGTCCATAACTCTTGTGCCACTTTCAGACCTTTGGCAGTACTAGGTGAAAGGTTAATCACATGAACTGCAGTCAATACTGCTTCTGCCCAAAAACCTTGTGAGAGGTTTGCATGATGCAACATAGAGACTACTCTATCTTGAATAGTTCTATTCATCCTCTCAGCTACACCATTCTGTACTGGGGTATAAGGAGCTGTAAACTCTCTACGAATCCCTCTACACTGACAGAAAAGGCTGAATTCATGTGAGGTATACTCACCCCCATTATCTGAACGTAAAGCCTTAAGCTTAGTTCCTTTTTCAGTCTCAACTGAAGCAAGCCATTTTCTGAAAGTAGGGAATACATCATCCTTCGATTTGATAGGATATACCCAGACTTTTCTAGTAGCATCATCTATGAAAGTGACAAAGTAAAGAGAACCACCTAAGGACCTAGTGGGCATAGGACCACACACATCTGTATGAACAAGATCTAAAGGCTGAATTGAAGAGTCAATGTGCGTTTTATGCACATTTCTGGTTTGCTTTCCATATTGACAATGCTCACAAAATGAAAAATCAGAGAAAGATAACACAGGTAAGTAGCCAGAACGAGAAAGATTTTCCATTCCACTACGAGATATATGGCCCAAACGACCATGCCAAATACAAGCCATAGGCTGTTCAGTAACAGCTAACAAGTGTTCTTTCTGTGATACAAATAAAGGGTAAAGTGAGCCAACTTTCCTTCCTTTTGCAATAACCATATTGCCCTTTGATATACGAAAGGACTGAGCATAGAAGACCACCTTGTAACCAAGGTCATCAAGTTGACCAACTGACATCAAACTGCGTGATAACTGAGGTACATGGCGTACATTATGCATAGTAAATTTTGAACCGTCAATGAACTGCACAACTACATCTCCAATCCCCACAACATCACACTGGTAAGAGTCACCAAGTCTCACGGTACCAAGAGACTTTGCTGCATAATTAGAGAACCATTCTCTATGTGGTGTCACATGGAAAGAAGCACCAGAATCTAGCAGCCAGGTGTGGGAAAGAGAATCAGCCATAAGTGCCTCAGATGGCACAGTACTATCAAGTGTCAACACATCAGCATCATCAGAAATAGCATTAATTTCTTCAATCTTCACAGTCGAAGTAGATGGTGCAGGTAATTGTTTAACATGCCCATCAACATTCTGTCCTTTACCTTTAGCATTCTTTAATGCATAACAGTCTTTCTTCATGTGTCCTTTCTTATGACAATAATGGCATTCAATATCCCTCTTCCTTGATTTACTTCTGCTCTTATTCCGTTGACCATTCTTTTCCTTGTTCTTGCTCCTGCCACGTTGTTGATTCTTTCCTTGGTAAGAATCATGAACATTATATGCATCTCCACTCTGAGTGCCAACCATAGATTTTCTTCGAATCTCCTCACTCAAGAGTGCTCCACATATGTCATCATAGACGAGTTTACCACCTGGTGCACTATTGCTAATAGCTGTGCAAAATGTATCCCATGATGATGGCAGGGTGCATAACAGCAATACTGCTTTCATTTCATTGTCCATATCCATTTTCTGAGCCTGTAACTGGGAGAATATGGCATCAAACTCATTTAGATGAGCAGCAACACTATCTGTGTCCTTCATACGAAGGTTGTATAATTTTCTCATCAGATATACTTTATTTGATGCCGTCTCTTTTTCGTATGTATTGCATAACTTCTTCCAAAGCTCCTCTGCACTTTCACAGTCTAATACTGTAAAGTAAACATTATCTGCCAGGTGCAAGCGAATGGTAGACCTGGCCATTTCATCTAACTCATCCCAATCATCTTCATCCATGTCAGCAGGCTTCTTTGAAATCCCATTTACTGGCTTCCATTGCCTTCTTTGAATCAGCACATCTTTAATCTGATTCTTCCATAGAGCAAAGTTTGTGCCATCAAATTTTCGGATCTCAAAATGGTCTTTGCCCTGCAAGTTATAGCTCCTCCTCGGAACGCTAGCACTAGACCCTGATCCACCGGATGTGCCTGAGACCTCTGATGCCATGATCATAGAGAACTGAATAGAATGATAATGGAGCTAGAAGAGTCCAAACACCAACAAATAAGTGTATCAAGGAGTAAATCGACCACTATATAGTTGACTAAACCAGAAATCTGGAAAAATTTTGCCAGAGTATCCTTTGCAAAATTAGCATATGACCACTGTCAAAGTATCATAAAACTGCAAGTACTGACATGTCTACCTGCATAGTGAATCACTGACTCCACTGCATATAATCAGTTACCCAATAGAAGCCAACTAGGCTTATCGAGCACCTATGAACAACTATCATACATCTCCTATGGCGAGGCTGGGTAAGTCTTCCACCTGCATCACCGAAGAGACCCCGACATCTGGGTGTCTCCCAGTTAAGAAAACCTCACCACGACCCTCTTTATCAAACGTAAAAGGCTTTATGCAAAGAACGTAACCGCTATATCAATGCCCACATGGACGTACATAAGCGGTATCCACAGAAGCGTACATGGTGTGTATGTGCTCAATATATGCAGTAAAATGACACTAAAAAACTGAATACACAGCCCAAAAACTAGCCAATAACACCTGCAAGTGTCTGTCAACTCTGATGTTTTAGGCTTTAAAAACCTCCATAAATTTGCAGCGACTGCTCCCACCAAAACTAAAAACCCCTCGAGAAACCTATAGTTTTACGAGTGTGGCTGAAAATACAGCCCCAAAGGTTGATATTTATTTTCTGAGAAGTACAAGGAACACTCTTCTTGATGTTCTTGGACCTGTGTGAAGAGAACTACGTGCGAAAGTACTCCGAAATGGCTCCAAAAACACCCCAAAATTGCTTCAGAAATAGGCTTTAAAAGCAAAAAATGAAGCTTTGAGGGACCAAAACTTGTTCAAGGTAATGTCAACCTTAGTCTTTCCCCTTCTTCAAACACCACAAGAGTGTAGCTTAGTGGCAAGAGATTGCCACAGTTAAGCGAGCTCTGGGGGGAACAGTACTGGGATGGGTGACCTCCCGGGAAGTACCGGGAACCTCTATATTCCTTGATCGTTGAGGTTCTCCCTCGCGCGCAGCCAACGGCGCCAACGGTGACTTCGGTGACTCGGATGACAAGGTATGCCAAGGTCTATGCCTTAGTCGTAAGCCTTGGAGAAAGCCTGGGGGGGGGGTGCTCGCTTCGCTCGCACAAAAGGAACAAAGCTTTTCGCCTCGAACTGCTCTGATACCAGTGAAATAGTTCGATGGTGACGCACCACAGTGCACTCTCCTTTTCGAGAGCTCCACGACGATATGCTCGGAGTAGAAAACCGAGCTCCTCACGCCGTACACAGTACTCCGCACAGAGGCTGTAGAATACGCAGAAAACACAGTACACAGGGAGCACAAAGACAGTCTTCTTACGTCTTACAAATGCGGTCGAACTTACAGTCTGTGACTGACCAGGCCACTATATGTTTTATTAAAGAACATATACAAAGAAGTGTCCGATGGCCATTTGGCCTTTCACATGGACACTAACGGTAACAAGTACCACTCATGTAGCGAAAGATGTGCTTAACCACCTTCCAATGCGTGACTCCTGGGCAATGCATAAACCTGCTCATCTGTGAGACAGCAAACTGAATATCTGGCCGAGTAATGCATAAGTAAATCAAGCATCCAACAGCCTGCTGATAGAGAACAGCATCAAATGCATCTCTAGCATCATGAAGACTCAATCGTAAACCTGTCTCCATAGGAGTGGCAATAGGCTTACAGTCTTCAAGGCCAAAATGCTTCAATAATGTGTCAATATATTTCGTTTGACACAAAGCCATTCCACCATCAACTTGCATAAACTGAATGCCCAAATAGTGATGCAAATGCCCCAAATCAGACATCTCAATTGAGGCATGCAAATCAACCTTGAAATCAGCAATATGCTTCTCAATAGGACCAGTGAGCAGCATGTCATCAACATAGACAACAATGATCAGAAGCACATCATTAGCACGCTTAACATATAAGGTGCTTTCAGTTGGACTGTTCTCAAAACCATGTGCAACCAGATAGGCATGTATCTTCTCATACCAAGCACGTGGTGCTTGCTTTAAACCATATAATGCCTTCTTTAACCTGCACACCTGGTTTTCATGCCCTTTCTGCACAAAGCCACGGGGCTAAAAAACATACACTTCTTCATGCAAGTCACCATTCAAAAATGTTGTTTTAATGTCCAACTGATGTACATTCCAACCATGATGGGCTGCAAGTGCACAAATGCTCCGAACAGTAGTCATACGGCATGTAGGTGCAAAGGTCTCATCAAAATCAATGCCTCTTTCCTGTGCATAACCCTTTGCAACAAGCCTAGCCTTATACCTGTCAACTGTACCATCAGGTTTACGTTTCAGCTTGTATA
The DNA here is from genome assembly GCA_020310875.1 of Ceratopteris richardii. Classification (NCBI taxonomy): domain Eukaryota; kingdom Viridiplantae; phylum Streptophyta; class Polypodiopsida; order Polypodiales; family Pteridaceae; genus Ceratopteris; species Ceratopteris richardii. The sequence continues at coordinate 21,051,851 of CM035432.1, read as the reverse complement.
CCCACTTAGTGCCAATGGCCTTCTTGCCAGGAGGCAAGTCACATAAAGACCATGTACCATTCTTCATTAAAGCATCATATTAAAATTGCATAGCAGCCATCCAATTTTCTGAATTCTGTGCTTCATCAAAAGAAACAGGTTCATTCTCATCACAGAGACTAGACACAGCCATAGCATAGCAATCTGATGCAAAGGAGGCACTATGAGAGCCTGAATGAGTACGATATGACAAAGGTGCATCTAATTTGCTGTCACGCAAAGTCTGCACCAGCCATTTTGGCATAGTTTTTGCTTGCTCAATATCAGCTCTCTCATCAACAAGTGCATCATGTAAATCTGCGTTAGAAATAGAATGATTTGCATCATCATATGAAACCTGCAAAGGCTGAGAAGTTGCCTCATTAGGACCAGCACTAGACTGTCCACCTGTAAAAAGAGGCATCAAAGTATCATACATGTCTTTGGAGCTAACAGATGTCTCCTTAGTACATGAAAGCAATGGCTGAATAGCATCTTCCACAAAGACAACATCACAGCTAACTAGAATGCGTTTAGTCTATGGATGATACAGACGATAGACTTTACTTTCAAAACTGTACCCAACAAAAATACATTCTACTGCCTTATCATCCAATTTTCTGCGATGTTGTTCAGGCACTAGTGCATATGCCAAACAACCAAAAACACGCAGATGAGCAACAGATGGCTTGTGGTCATGCCAAGCCTCATATGGAGTGATAGACTGCAGCGCTTTAGTGGGACACCTGTTAAGTACATATGCTGCACACATGACAACCTCAAGCCAGAAACTATGAGGTAAAGCCTGAGTCTTGACCATGTACCTCGCCATCTCCATGAGTGACCTGTTCTTTTGTTCAGCAACTCCATTCTATTGAGGTGTATACGGCACTGTACACTGGTGTTTTATCCCACGTTCAACTAGAAATGCATTAAAATCAGAAGACATATATTCTCCCCCTCGATCAGAACGGAGGGTGCCCATTTTACATGCTGACAGATTGTCAGCCAAAACCAAAAACTTTTTGAAGCACATGAACACTTCGGACTTTGCTTTGAGTGGATATATCCATGCATGCCTGGAAAATCATCAATGAAAGTCACGAAGTAAAGGTAATTTCCAAAAGAGGGTGTCTGCATAGGACCACATACATCACTATGTACAAGCTGCAATTTCTGCGTAGCCCGAACTAAACCATCTTTTGGAAAGGATGAACGTTGCATTTTGCCCAAAATACAGCCCTCACAAACATGTTTTCCAGGTGCCTCAAGTTTGGGCAAAGAGGGCACCATTTCAGATTTCTGCAGGCGTAGCAAACTAGCAAAATTCAAATGACCAAAGCGTGCATGCCAAAGCTTTGCATCTGACATAGCTTGAGAATCATGAACTGTACATGCCAAATCATTCACAGATCTTTCATAGTCTATGAGCTTATACAGCCCACAACATAAAATGCCAGAAGCAATAATCACATCGCCATTTGATAGATCATGAACTGTACACCTGTCATCAAGAGATTTCACAACCAAGCCAATCTTGGCTAATGCAGAAACTGATAACAGGTTCTTTTTGATCCCTGGCAGAAATAAAGCATTTGACAAAGTGAAAGAACTACCATCAGCAGTAGTCAAAATGATCTTACCAACTCCCATAACAGGATAAGAGGAGTTGGTTGGCGCATGTAACAGTATTCCCTGTAGGGGCAGGCTCGAGTGAAGAGAAGAAACTGCGCTACGAGGTAATATGTTTGGTCGCCCCACTATCAAAATACCAAACATCTGAGTCTACTACAGACATGCAGTGCTCATGAGAAGATGGGTCAAAACTGCAGACAGTAGTAAACGCTTCTTATTCTTGCACAAGATTTGCAGACTCTGTTTTTGGTGTAGAGGCCTCTGCAACAACCATTCAAGCCTCGTTCTTCTTTGCCTCTTTAGCAGCCAGTTTTGGACAGTTCTTTATGATATGATCATTCCCTTTACAGTACTTACAAAACAATTTCTGCTTTTCTGATTTCTTCTCATCTTTATCTTCCTTCTTCGAATATGCAGAATTAGCAGATTTCTGCTTACTAGTTGAAGAGCTCCATTTTCCTTTGCCCTTCTGACTAGCCAGGAAAGCTTGATCTGCAACTCACATAATGGACATGTTCTGCCTGGACTGATCTTCCTGCAACAAAACGGAGACTAACTCCTCAAATGATAAGGCATTCGGATTACCTTTCATCATCAACCGAAGAGTAGAAGCAAAACTCTGATATGAATCAGGAAGACCATTTAGAACGGTTTGCACAAGTGAGCTATCTGGTATAACCTCATCAGCTGAAACCAACTGTTCCTTCAAATCTTTGATCTTCGTTAGGAAACTGTCCATAGAATCACCTTCATTCATGTGCTCACTCTCCAACTGTTTTTGGAGGTAAGCAACACGAGCCTCATTCCTAGCTTGGTACAATGTGGTAAGTGTATCCCAAGCATCCCTAGCTGTTCTGCAAGAGCGAATATGAGGAATAATGGCACGTTTGACAGACAAAGCTATCAATGCATATGCCTGGGCATCTGTACCATCCCAACGAATCTGCTCTGCAGTAGGTGCAACAGAAACAGCAACACGAACAGGAATCTGCGGAATATCATCTTCGACACCATCTTCATCAACTCCAGCACCTGTATTTGCAGTACCTGTTGTTACAAGTGTAACCGGACGTCTTTCAACACCCTACACAATGTTCCACAATCCTTTTGCAACCAATACATGTCGCATCATATAAGCCCATAATGGATAGTTGGTACCATCCAACTTATCCTCAACAGCCAACATACGGAATACATCACTGCTTTCAGCCATGGTCGGTGACTAAAATACCTTGATGCAGAAAATCAACTCTATCTCAAAAAGTTGAAGGGAATTGCCTAGATGAGTTCTGCTAGACCTGTAGTAGACTTCGAGATGCTTAAACTGGCGAACAGAAATTGGTATATACCTTTGGCACAAAAAGACGAAATAGCTTGCACAAGCGCTGTGATAGTGCGTTCGGAGGCCGAAACGAGCTCAGATCGCGATTTCGACACCAGAGAGCGAAGATGTTTTGATCTCAGAAACACCCTGAGTATGCTCACCAAAATTCATATGATTCTGAGACTGCAAACGGAGCAGTGTCGACGGCACCCTAGATGAAGCGACGACCTGCTCTGATACCAATTGTTGGAGATAGATGTCTGCGGAAGCACGCGAACAGCACAAGGAGGAAGAAGAAGCTTGGAGCACAGACACACAATACTGAATGTATTACTAGAGAATGTACAAAGATAAGTAGCCCATTAGGGCAATAGGCATATATACAAGCCGGGGGAAAAAAAAACCTCCTAAAGAGGGAAAAAAGTGCCCCGGCGGTCCTAGTGTGTTCACACACATCACTACCTAAATATATCAACAGATATTACTTGTTTTTTTACAATAGTACCAACAAAGTACTTAGTGTAATGCATGCGTGAAAAAAGCAGGATAAACTACTTGTGAATGGCTTTTGTAGGGTGGCCCTATGCACTCTTACTCTATAATTCAAAAGAGAGAAAATTGTGCAAAAGAGTAAAGGGTCCTAGAGCGAAGTTATCAAGGATTTCTAGTGATGAATTATCCATTTTTTTAGTCAAAATGATTCCACCTTAGGATGTTTGGTTGACTTACTTGATATGGGTGGTTCATCATCATCGTGTTGCAGAGCATGAATGGTGAGGCAATGCAAACTAGGTCCTAGAGTTAATTGTTGGACACAATTGGAAGGTGTAGCACTCAAGTTATGTGCACTTAATATTCTCTGATAATGACCATGAATTATGTCAAAGTTTTTATGATAAGAAAAGTGGGAACATAAAACACTAGCATGAAGAACCTTAGTCCATTCCCATTTATCGATTCCACCATAGTTTCATTATTTTTTTACTCTTTTGTGTTGACGACATGATTGCTCCTACATCATCTACATTTGTATCCGCATGAGTGCATATCCATTTTGTATCCAGAAGGCACTCCATTTCTAGTTTATTTCCATTTTATAATCTATATAAGGAGGGCCGCTCCCACCGTTTATACTTGGTTAGAAGCTTGAGGAGCCTACTCCATGCTCTTGGCAAGCTCATTTCTAATCCACATGAGTTTACCCATTTCATGGTCTACTCATTTTGAGTCTCACACACTCTTTCTTTTGTGAGTACACTCTTCTTTTCATTTTTCTTCTACGTGTGTACTCTCTACATGATATCAGAGCGTTAGGTAGAGATCTTGGTGATAATTTTGCTGGTCATTGTGGAGATATTGGTGGTGCTTTGGAGGTCTTGGCAACATTCTTTTGGTGGTTGAAAATTTTTCATCATTCATTTCATGCTTTGAAAGCATGCTTGAAAGCTAATAGCCATTTTTCCCGCCCTTCCACCCTCTCCCACCCTTGAGAGTTCATAATCTGTTTTTTGTGGACATTTTAATACCTTTTGTAGTGTATTTCATTTCTTTGTAGTGTTTATGAACACTCGTGGCATCATGTTTATGAGTTGCAACACTCCTTTGATAACATTTTTGTGATAATGTGCATGTCTCATTCACTTTGATAATTGCTTCTAAGGACTTCATAGTTCAGTCTCCTACCAGCTCCATCAGAGCATAAGCCTCTTTCAATTATCTCTGGTTTTCATGGGTTATTTTGATTTGAATATCAATTTCCCATCACAATGCCTTTGTCTCTAATGGATACAAGGGGTGTAATATATGCAAAGCACTTTATCTATCGGTGTAATCTATTTCATGTTGTCCACATTGCTCAGGGTTGAAAACTTCAATATATACGCCCCCATCATGCCGCTTGCAAAGCTTCAGATCATATGGTTTCTCCAACTCGACTTCATTTTCCAGCGCAACTTAGGAAGTTGATCCATTGCTGCTGCTAGAGGAAAAATGCAACAGGCCCAAAAACTATTCAAAGAGTAAGCCAAGCAGCTACCAGTACATCTGCAGCGCCAACTTCTAATGCAAAGCAAGAGAAAAAAAGCACTACTGGATTGAACTCTGCGCTCATCGTCTAGTTTTTTTCCAAAACCAAGCCTATGCATCACATGTTTTCTATGTGTATTAGAGGAACAAGAACAGATAGGATCATGTTAGAGCAGCGTGTCCTTCAGTCCCATTGAGGTCAACAAGTTCCTTGATAAGCTTCATCTCTGCACGTCCCATCGAAGTCGACAAAGAAGGTTCTCTCGCAAAACTCGACATCAAGGCCTGCACAAACACACAGTCACGAAACTCTTGAAGGTCTAGCCACATTTCAAGCGGTGCTGCTTTCATTTCAGTGAGACGCTCCCGTAGCATAGACATAGTGCATCTGATAGTGCATTCGCTTCCGAGGATTCCATCCTTGACTATCTGGAGGATGATCTTAGCGACACTTGGGTAAAGTTTTTCTCGGCTCTCCTCGATAGCTACGATTCTTATCACAGCAGCACAGTGCCTCCTTACCTCAAGAATTCTAGCAAATATCATCTCCTCTGTGGAGAAGACACCATATGCAAGTGTGAAGGATTGCCTCTCCCATATGTGTGCCACTCGCATTATTGTCTCATATAGGTTCGGGTCTTGCACGAGCTACCTATGTTCGCTTCAAAAACCTATGTCCACCTCATCACTAGCTTCTCTACGCAGAGAAATCCATAGCATCTCAGAGGAACAGGGCTAGTGTGCCATATCCAGGGCATGCAGGATCTTTAAGAAAGAGAGAGAGAGAGAGAGAGAGAGAGAGAGAGAGAGAGAGAGAGAGAGAGAGAGAGAGAGAGAGAGAGAGAGAGAGAGAGAGAGAGAGAGAGAGAGAGAGAGAGTGCTCTCTGTAGCTATGCAGGCACAATTCTCTGTGCGTATATCTCTCAGGCTCTCAGGCGAAGCCATATCTCTATACATGCCCAGGTGAAAGCACCTTACCTTCTCCTCTGTAGTGCACATGATTACAGAGCTTGAGGCAGAGTGCTCAATTGAAGGTGCAAGTGAGAAATCGGTGGTGATAATTCAATTAGTCACCTGTTGGGGATAACACATCCACGTGACCACTTGAGAGATATCTGACTCAGCAGGAGCATTTGTACGATGATAGAGAGAGAAATAGAGAGATTAATCTCTCAGGTTAGAAAGCGTGAGAAGGTGACAAAACATTGGCCAATTTTGGCATCGACTAAAAAGTGTGCTCATTCCTCATTGAATTGGCAAGACATCTGTTATGTTATTGGTGCAATTTTTCCTTGCTTCTTCTACAAAGGCCAGGTGTGTCCAAGCTGAATGGCTGCCATTTTTTACAAGAATAAGCACCACGCAGTATCAGAGTTTGGAGTCATCTCTTTGTAGCATTGCACTAAGTGGCTAACATCAATAGTGATAGAATTTGCACATTTGGATATCAACCTTCATTTTTTGGCATACCAATCCTCATTTCACGGATACACACTTTGTGAGAGCATTTTGAATTTTTCAAAGGGTTTACACCCCACTTTTGCACACTATAAAGCCATCATTTGTATCTCTCCATAGGGTTTGATCTTCATCATTTGGCACCCCATTTGACACAAACTACCCCATTTTTTTAACATCTCTAAAAGAAGAAAGGAGTATTGTGTGTATGGCAAGGGAGGCTAATCTAAGCCTCCACATGTGACTTTCTCTATGTACACCAGGGCTACTCTAAGCCCTCCTCTTGCATCGACTCATCTCATTTCTCCAAAGTGTCCAGTGTGTAGGGCTATTCCAAGCCCCCCCTTCCCCAAGGATTTCCAGTCTGGTGCCAAGCCTTTCAATTTCTTTCCAAATTTTGCGATTATTTTCAAGTAATTTGTTAACACACAAGTGTCTTTGAAAGTGTTTTTAAACACTTGAAACTTACTCTTGCAAAGCACAAACTCACTTCTTTACGAGTTCAAGTTCACTCAAACTTTGTAATGATAAAGAGTGAATCTAGCACCTCATCTATGGCCAATTTTTCACCTTCCTTCACACCCATATTCATGCCCAAGGATGAAAGATTAAATGGGCAAAACTATAATCTTTGGAAAGATGTAACGAGAGCATATTTGTACACCAATCTCCTTCACGATGTAGTAGATGGGTCCGAACCTAAACCCAATGAGGCCAACAACCTAGAATTTTGGCATCTCTGGAATGTTAAAGATAAAAGGGCATTAGGCCAACTTCTACTTGCCTATAATGAATTAATCAAAGGGCACATCATGGCATGTAAAACATCCAAAGAAGCCCGAGATACTTTAGCGGCCTTATACAAAGATAAGACACCCTCGAGGATCTATTCTTTAGAAGTAGAACTCCATAATCTAACTATTCGGCCACAAGATATGTCGAAGATACAATCACAAAAGTCATAGCTCAATTTGAAGACTATCAAAGCAATTTAGCACTTTGTGGCCGCCAAATTTCCAGTGACGATATGGCCATCAAGCTACTTAACAAACTAGCTAGGTCGTATGAGACCTTTGTAACAACCTTGTACAATCAAGGGCAAGTTCTAACTTGGAAAGAAGTCCGTCGTCTTCTGCTCCTTCACAACTCACGTGCTAAGTTGAACTCCTCCCAAGAGACTACAATGAAGGCCAAAGGGCCTTTTAACAAAGAAAAAATTACTAGTCATAATACTAGCAATGAAACCAAGCTAGGATCGACTACTTCCTCCGAAAAGTATAGCTGTAACTTCTATGGAAAAATAGGTCATTTAGAGAAATTCTACTATAAGAAGAAACAGATCTCAAAGGCTTTTAGTTCCAGGCACTCATCAAAACCTTCGCAACACATGTCACATTGCTCTAGCGAAGAACTCTTTATCTCTATCGAGGAAAATGCTCTAGTTACATCTAGCTCCCCTCACGAATGGATCTTTGACAGTGGAGCGACCTTGCACATGTGTAAAGATAAAGATTCTTTTCTGTACATTGGAAATAACAAAAGTCTACCTATTGAGGGGAAAGGCAAAGTACAGATCACCAATGCTCAAGGGGAATGCAAATCACTTTCAAATGTGTTATTTGTTCCCAACTTATGCATGAACTTGATGTCAGTAAAAGCAATTATCGATCATAAGAGATAGGTGTTGTTTGATAACACCTCTATCAAAGTCATTGACCCTCATACAAAAGACATAATTGCCCAAGGCATTGAAGAGAAGGGTTGTTATAAATTATGGAATGTGTTGAACAAGGCATTGTTGGAGTGTTAATTTATTAATGTATTAATGTGTTTTGGTGTTTCTGATATAGCAGTTGAAGGTTCGTGAGGACGTGAAAGTGTGGACATCAATAATCAATTTATAATTTATATAGTTTGTAAATAAACCCCCATAGAGCATTCTATTGTTAGAAACAATTAGAAAAGTAGTGGTTAGAATAAGGGTGATTGTAGACCACAATTTTTTATATTGAAAGCAAAGGCTTTTTACAAAAGTTACAAACTTTTACTTTCATGCATGCTTTTTGAAGCTGCTCTCATGTAACCACTATTTCGACATAATAAAAAATTCCTATAAATACATGCACTTTGTGGATTGTTGAAAGAGAGTGCATGGGGGGAGATTGCACCCAATACTGTGTTCTATCTCGTCTCCTAGCGTGTCTATTTTTTTGTATGTTTTTTGCATTTGTAACCTCTGTGTGCATGTGAGCAAGATCCTCATAACAATGGTATCAAAGCCCTGCACGCATCACTATGGAGGGGTCTGTTTTTGTTTGTTTTGGTGATTGCTCTCTATTTTGTTGTTCTCTGTTCGCGATTCCAGTTTTGGTTTTTGTTTCCATTTCTTGTTCTTGTTCCAATTCCAGAACTAAAACCTATGTTTACACCTATATTTACTCATTCAGCTTACTCTAAGGTGTCTACTAAGGCATAGAGCTTAGGCATAACTAAGGCATAACTAAGGCATTATTTTGGCACCCAAGGCTCCTTTGGCAATCATTGGCAGCCATTGGCTACCTACAAACCAATTTTAATTTATGAGTGGCAATAAGGATTTGTATATTCACCAATGTGTGAGGATTTGAACCCACAACCTCACTCACACAAGGGAAGTGTTTTACCACTAGACTATCTCTTTGTGGTTTCACTCTAGTTCTCTTTTATTGTATTTAATACAACTTTCATCTCTTTCTTTCTTTTTCAAGAAGGCTTGGGCGAGATGGCACAACACAACGAGGTGCATCTCAGGGTACATCCTATGAGGGTACATTTTAGCAAGGTACATCTAGACATGGTACATTTTATTAGGGTACATCGCACTAGAGTACATGCTTCTAGGGTACATCCTACTAGGGTACATTTCCTCAGGGTACATGCCGATAGGGAAGCACTAGATTGAGGATCCAAGATAACTTGCATGGATGAGAATTAGGTTCAAGAAACCGAGGTTGAGAGCAAGGAACATAAATAATCTTAATAATTTAACATCTCCATGAACATTTCCATGCATGTGTTTTTACATGGGACATGCTTATTTTTGTTTAGTGATAGAACATGTGACTAGCCATCCATGTTTATTTTTATTTCATCAACTGACATCAGTTACTTTTTCAACTGAGGGGCATGTTATAAATTATGGAATGTGTTGAACAAGGCATTGTTGGAGTGTTAATTTATTAATGTATTAATGTGTTTTGGTGTTTTTGATATAGCAGCTGAAGGTTCATGAGGGCGTGAAAGGGTGGACATCAATAATCCAATTTATAATTTATATAGTTTGTAAATAAACCCACGTAGAGCATTCTATTGTAAGAAACAATTAGAAAAGTAGTGGTTAGAATAAGGGTCATTGTAGATCACAATTCCTGATATTGAAAGCAAAGGCTTTCTACAAATGTTACAAACTTTTACTTTCACTCATGTTTCTTGAAGCCGCTCTCATGTAACCACTATTTCGACACAATCGAAACTTCTTATAAATACATGCACTCTGTGGACTGTCAAAACAGAGTGCATGGGGGAAGATTGCACCCAATACTGCGTTTTGTCTCGTCTCCTAATGTGTCTATTTTTTTGTGTGTTTTCTACATCTGTATCCTGATAGCAAGGGCTTATATAAATTATCTTGTTTTCTATCCAAGGAATCACTATCTATTTTGTGGCACCAAAGATATGACCACACCTCCTATGTACCAAGAATTTCATAATTACAGATAGTGAAAGGATTGCCCAAGCTTGGGCAACTCAATGATTTCTGTCAGGCTTGCACTCAAGGCAAGCAACATAGGGTTCCCATTCCAAAGGAAGCATCGACAAGAGCTAGGAGCCCTTTAGCCCTTATCCACATGGACCTTTGTGGACCCATGAACACCCCATCCCTTAGTGGATCACTCTACATCTTTCTTTTAGTAGATGAACAATCCTGATAGATTTGGGTGTATTTCTTGAAATCACTTTTACTAAGTTTCGTGAATGGATCACCCAAGTGGAGAATGAAGCTTCCAAGTCCATTAAGATGATCTGATCAGGTGGAGGTGGTGAATTCATAAATCATGACTTTGACAACTTCCTCAAACAAAAAGGGATGAAAAGACAAGTTACTCAACCTCACACTCCATCCTAGAATGGAGTATCTGAGAGAAAGAATCAAAGCGTGATGGAAATGGCGAGAACTATGCTTCATAACAAAGACTTACCCTACAAGTTTTGGGCAGAAGCAATGCATATTGTTGTTCACATACTTAATTGAGGCTTCACCAGTGCATTGCACAACAAGACATAATTTGAAGCATAGTATGGAAGAAAGCCTAATGTGCATTACTTTCGAGTATTTGGCAGTGAAGCATTTGTCCATGTGCCAAAAGAAGATCACAACAAGTTGCAATCTAAGTCTAAGAAGCACATCTTCATAGGGTATAGTGATCAATCAAAAGCGTATCACTTATAAGATCTTGAAAACCACTCCATCACATATATGTAAGGATGTAATATTCAATGAAGCTTCCACATACTACAATAAGGATCCAACAAATCTTAGTCCACCCATCTACACTACAGAGGGGGACTCAATCTTTTCCAAACCCAACTCAAAAGCACATACTTCAAGTCAACCAAGAAGATCTCAAAGACTTACTGACAAGAGACAGTGAGAACAAAGTCAGTATGTCAATTATGCCTTGATGCATCAGATTCAACAAATCCCGAACCTTCTAACTACAAAGAAGCTCAAGGACAACTTGAGTGGGAAGAAGCTATGCAAGTGGAAATGGACGCAATAGAGAAGAACAAGACTTGGACTCTTCTTCCTAGACCCACAAATCATCAAGTTATAGGAGTCAAGTGGTTCTACAAGGTCAAATACAAATCAGATGGAACATCAGATAAGTAGAAAGCAAGGTTGGTAGCTAAGGGATAGAAGCAACAACGTGACATTGACTATGAAGAAACCTTTGCTCCTACTGCAAGATTAACAACCCTAAGAATCATCTTAGCACTAAGTGCTCACTTTAAGTGGCCCATTTACCAATTGGATGTCAAAAGTGCATTCCTCAATGGAGATCTTCAAGAAGAAGTATGTGTTGAAGAACTTGAAGGATTCAAGATCCAAGGAAAGGAAGACCAAGTGTACAAACTTCACAAAGCACCTTATGGACTCAAGCAAGCTCCCAGGGCTTGGTATGAAAAAATTCACAATTTCAATGAAGCTAAAGGATTTCACAAAAGCAATGTTGATGCTAACATCTACATCTATCAAAAGGAGTCCTTAGTTGCCATCACCATCCTCTATGTAGATGACTTGATATTGACAGGTTTAGATGATTTACGCATCCAATTCATCATCACACAACTTCACCTTGAGTATTCTATGACATATCTTGGCCTACTTCACTACTTCTTAGGTATGGAAGTTTGGCAAACAAAAGAAGGCATATTCCTATCACATAAGAAGTACTGCTATGATCTTCTTTCCAGATATAACATGGACTAGTGTCCCTCGATATCTACACCATTTTATCCAAACATCAAGCTCACATTGGATGATTAATCATCACTTGTGGATGTGCATACTTATCGACAAATTCTTGGCTCATTACTCTACCTTGCCAACACTAGACCAGATATTGCCTATGTAGTTGGTATACTCAATCAGTTTGCACATTAGCCTCAACAAACTCATTGCGATGCTACTCAGAGACTACTCTGATACCTTGCCCTCACATGACATCATGGTCTTTGGTACAAAGGGGGCAAAGAACTTGCCGGATATTCAGATTCAGATTAGGTTGGTGATGTTAATTCTCGACGGTCCACTTCAGGGTACATATTCTTGCTTGGTTCAGGACCTATCTCTTGGGCAAGTAAGAAGCATCCTATACTTGCTCCATCATCCACCGAGGCTGAGTACCGAGCATCCAACTTTGCAACATGTGAGGCCATCTCGCTTTGACATTTATTATCTGACATTAGTGTTTTGCAGGTTACTTTGACATGCATTCGCACAAACAACTAGTCAGCCTTGGCCATCACCAAGAATTCAGTATTCCATGCTCCGATGAAGCACATCGAGATCCAGTACCACTTCATCCGCGATAAAATTGTCTCTTAAGAGATTACTCTAGAGCAGTGTACCTCTTAGGAGAATTTGACCTGAAGGCTCTACCTCCAGTTTCGCTCCAGTGCTTGGTGGACCTCTACAACATTCAACCGCTCCAAAATACCGGTTGTGGCCTTAGTGTAGCTATTTGAGCCAGCAAGCAAGCCTTAGGCACCCAGATTTGTCGTGATTGTGGGCTGGCCTTCATTGACTTCTTGGGTACCCAAATAGACTTCACCTTCGCAGAAGAATTAATGAAGGACTTCTTATTAGTGTCGTGTTGTTGACTACTAATAAGAGGTTTTGGCCGTGGGGTCGGCCTGGTCCGAACCGGGTATTCGCCTTTTCGCCTCCATACTTGTTTCCATGGCTGAAACAATCTGCTTTGCTCCTTTTTTTGGCATCCAGTATCGGTAGTGTTCTGCTTCTTCTGTATTTGATCTGCCGTTGGTTGTTGCAACCTTCTGGTCTTTGGAAAAGAAGGGAGTTCCGTCCTCCCCCTGGCTCCGTTGTTGAGACAAGCCTCTTTCTGCATCATACAGTTTTGGACAAAAATAGCATTGTCAACTTCATGTGCACCCCTGGAAGGACCAGGAGTTTGTGCCTTGCCTAGTTCCTTGAGTGCCTCATTTTCCAATTCAACTGTAATTCGGCTATGATCTACCCATACCTGAAGAAGTCCACTTCTTAGGTTGAGGTTGACTGCATGATCATAGATCCAGTCTTGACCCAAGACAAGAGGCTCAGTGAGGTCCTCATCTTGACACACTAGTACTTTGACCGTCATCACCTCGTCTTGAATGGAGATGGGAAGAATCACCTCGCCCATGCAAGGGGTTTCCACACCTCCCAATCCTATGAGATATGCTTCTATAGGATTGACAGTTAAATTCAATTCTTGGCAGTAAGACAATTTAACAGCACTAGTGGCTGCACCTGAGTCAATCAAGGCTCTTACGGTCCTTGCACCTTTTCCTTGTCCCATATCTAAGGTTATAAAAGGACGTCGATCAATTATCCTATGCGAGCTGATACCTGAAACTTCACACATAGCCATGTGATATCCTTGATCTGCATCGGCATCTGGCCTAGGTTGCTCTCTACCTTGTCTTCTTAATTTCATTCTCCGGATGCGTTCCAATGCTTCTGCTTGAGCTTCTTCGCGAATTCGTTTTTCTTCTTCTTTGCGCTTCTTAGCAGTGTTGAGTCGACTTAACATCTCTTCTATCAGAGGTTCCTGATATAATTTGACTCTGCATCCGCTAATGTAGCTCGGGAGAACATCACCTTCCAATGTGGCTAGTTGCACTGCTCCACTTGTTGAGATCCTATTAATGATCATGGGTCTGTAGCCTCTTTTCTCTAATTTCCGTGCATGCTGCTTCAATGTGTAGACTAGGACTAGATCTCCTGCCTTCAAGCCCTTATCCTTAACGTGGGCATCAAAGTAGGCCTTCTGCCGTTTCTTAGCTGCGTATATCACTGCAGCCGCTCTCAGTCTTGTTTCTCCTAATCGTTCAAGGTCAAAAAGTCTCGAGGAGAGTTCATGACCCGTCCATTCATGCTCTTGTGCTACTTTCAATGTAGGTATTAAAAAGTCCAACGGAAGTACTGCGTTTTGGCCAAATACCATCTGAAAGGGTGTGGCTTGGAGTACCGTTTTATAGGCCACTCGGTATGCCCAAACAACATGGTGTAGCTGTTTGTCCCAATCAGAGCGTTTATTATTCACTAATTTTGTCAACACATTGCACAAAATCTTATTAGTGCTCTCAGCCTGGCCATTCGCTTGTGGATGATAGGGGGCCGATTTCTTATGTATCACCAAGAATTCTTGGAGAAGGTTTTCAATTACTTCATTCAAGAAGTGTGTGCCTCTATCACTGACTAGCTCTATGGGTAACCCGTATCTTGTGAACACATTCTCAAACAAGAATTTAGCAGTTGTCTGAGCATCATTCTTTGTTGTAGCTTTTACTTCTACCCACTTGGTTAGATAATCCGTGGCCACAATGATATACTCTGCATGGGAACCCTTAGCTGGGGGATTAATAGGACCTACGAAGTCTATTCCCCACTTAGAGAATGCACGTCCTCCCATCATAGGTTTCAGTGGCATCTCATCTTTGCGTATAGGATACTGGGTTCTTTGACAAACATCACACCGTTTCACATAGGCATGTGCATCCATGTGAAGGGTTGGCCACCAGAAGCCCGCAAATAGTATTGCCTTGACTACCCGATCTGGTCCAAAGTGTCCCCCTGCTACACCTTGGTGAGCAGTATCCAAGATTTTGAGATATTCACTCTCATGGACACATAGTCTCAGGTAACCATCTTTACCACGCTTGTATAGATTATCACCAATGAGTGAATAATCCTGGGCTTCTTGTTCTAGACTCCTTTTCCTAGCCAGAGTCATGTCTGGAGGGAATGTTTTAGTCCTTAAGAAGGATACTAGTGGTTCACTCCATTCTGGCACTATGGACACTTGATAAAGTGTGGCATGTTCTACCAGTGGTTTAGTGCAACAGGTTGGGCATTCCTTGCACATTCTATGGACGTCTGCTTCCATAGTTGGCCAATGCACTCCAAGTCTCCTCAATGTTTGTAAGGTTCTTTGTTTGGAATAGTGTTGCTCTAATGCACCTACATGTGCTAATTGCAACCATTTAGCGTACTCGTCCTCTTCCACACAACAAGCCAAGATCCCTTGATCTGTGTGCTTGTACATGCTTCCCACCATAATCTGATATTTCTGGGCTTTGACTATTTCTCTATCCTGTGTGTTTACGACTGGGTGGTTAGGTCCGTATGTCAATACTGGCACTAATGGCTTTGCCCACTGTGGCACTACTTCCAAATTAAACAAGTAGGCATCAGGAAGATCATCTGATACTCCTTGTGGGGCCTCTCCTGATGTGAGTCTCGAGAGGTGATCTGCTCTCAAGTGAGTTTTACCTTTCCTTACCACTACCTCAAAGTCATACTCCATTAGCAAGAGAAACCACCTTACTAATCTACCTGTATTGCATGGCTTGTTTACTAGGTACAACAATGCCTGATGATCAGTAAAAAATTTAAACTTATTTGCAAGCAAATAGTGTCTAAACTTCTTAACTGCATATACCATGCCTAATCCCTCTCTCTCAGTAGTGGTATAATTCCGTTCAGCAGCATTCAATTGTCTACTAGCATAGGCAATTGGAAGGTCCATATTACCTTCACCAGTAGGTTGTGCGAGTACACACCCAATAGCATAATTGGATGCATCCACATGCACATGAAAAGGTTTATTCCAATCTGGTGTAGTCAAGATTAGGGCTGAACATAATCTTCGTTTAAGCTCTTGGAAGGAATTCTCACATTCGTCCGTCCATTCAAAGTTAGTCAGAAGTCTGTACAGAGGCTTTGCTATGATGGCATACATGTGTATAAACCATCGGTAGTAACCACAATGCCGCATGAAAGCTTGTACTTCCTTGACATTCCTTGGCCTAGGTAACTCTCCTATGGCTCTCACTTTCTCTTCATCAGTGGATATGCCATTCTTTGACACTATGTGTCCTAGAATCTTGCCCTGCCTGACCATAAAAACGCACTTTTCTGGGTTTAGGCAGACTTGATATTCTCTACATTTGTCAAAGATTTGTCTGAGTTCAGGAATATGGGTTTGTCTAATGTTGGAATGAGCACAAAGATCATCAACATAGACTTCTAAGTTCTTCCTCAGGAACTCTTTAAATACATGGCACATCAGCCTTTGGAAGGTAGCTGGTGCGTTGGTAAGCCCAAATGGCATTACCCTAAAGGCAAAAATGCCCCACTCTGTGGCAAAAGCCGTCTTATGCTGATCTTCTGGAGCTATGGCTACTTGATTGTAGCCCGAAAATCCATCAAGGAAGCTGTACACTTCCTTGCCTGCTACTCTTTCCAAGAGATGTTCTGTGATGGGAAGCGGATAGTTATCTCGAATTGTGGCTGCATTAACCTTCTTCAAGTTAATGCACACACGTAGCTTTCTGTTTTTCTTGGGCACCACTACAATGGGGGATACCCACTCAGTGTGCTCAATTTCATAGATAAATCCAGCTTCAACCAGCCTATCTATCTCTTCTTTGATCTTGGCAGCATAGTTGTCATTGTATGTGTATGGCTTTTGTTTAGAGGGCCTAGCATCTGAGGTCATGGGGATAGTGTGTGAGCATATGTCTGGATCAACACCCTTCAAATCCTTGTAGCTCCAAGCGAATACATCTCTATATTCTCTTAACAAGGCTATCAGCTCATGCTGTTCTTCCTAAGTGAGGTCGTGTCCTATGTAAGTGCACCTCTCTTCTCCTTCTTCTATGGCTACAACTATTTTCTTGGTGGTTTCTTTGTTATCATAGGCCTCTCCCGATTGCGCCTCTCGTTTAGGCATTCTAATCATGACTTTCCTGTCATCTATCTCATACTTCTTAAAATTTTCCGGGACCTCAAACAAAGATTCTTCCTCTTCTGGTGTGACTTCTCTCTTCTTTCTTTTCTTGCCTTCTTCCTTAGGGGTTACGTGTGTGGCTAGCCTCACATCCTCTCCATGCTTCTGGGGTTGAAATTCTACTTCATAGAAGTATTCTTCATCTGATGCAAAAGGTGAGTCCATAATGATTGACTCTAGATCGGAGTCACTTGCATCTTCAAATGCATCAGGGCTAGGTTCACACTCTTCTAACACTGCCTCTCCCATGATTGGCTCTATGGAGAAGACTTAAATATCATAGCCATCCTCATCACAGTGAGGTGTCCATTGTTCTTCATTGATGGCTACATCCATGGTTGCTAGAATTTCTGCCCAGCCGTGGGGTTCAAATTCCTCATCAGGAAACACTACAGGTGCATAGGCTGGGTCTTGAATGGGTCTATGTGTTTCGTTCGCACCTATTTCTCTCGCCTTTTCTCTTTTCTCCTCTTCTACTGCCACTTTGCACATCCATAAGTGAGTGTCTTCATGCATCCATGAGGATCCTGATCCTATGGAATGCACCGATTCCGTATCATCTTTGGCTCTATGGATGGGATTCCATTGGATAGGAGGGACATCTCTATGAGAGTAATCTTTAAGATTCACTTTGGTCGTGACACCTAAGTGTTGCAAATACAAGGAGTTGGTTCCCCAATCCTATACCACTTGCAACTGTCGCATAAATGGTCTTCCCAAAATCATCTCATAGGCATGATTTTTGCTAAAGTCACATATAGCAAACGTATGCTCGAACTCAACACCACATGTGGTGAGAGTTATTCCTTCCAGCAAGCCTAAGGGTCTCTCTATGTGACCATCGGCCATCTGCAATTTCATTCTCGTTGGCCTGAGTGCTGGCTTGCCCCAACGCTTCCATAGGGAAGTGGTGGCAATTGCAACTCCTGCACCTGAATCCAAAATTGCCTTGGTGGTGTACCCCTGATAGGTAATGGGAAGATAGGTGTTCCTTTCTTCACCTTCACACATGTCTCCTATCTTATCCAAGGGTATCTCTGGCTATGTTCTCTGGGATCCTACCTGGCAACGAGGTTTTGCTATTTCTGGTACTTGTTTGGCTACATGTTTCCACACTTCTGGTCTAACCTTGAGCAGCTCTTCCAAAGTGAGATTGCACTGCACTTTGGTGTTCCTCACTACCTCCGTGTTCCTAGGTATGATTGAATCTTCGTTTCTTACCATAATTGTAGGTGCTCTCATACAAGTGGACTTTGCTTCCCATGGGCCTGTGAAATGGGGTAGTTCCTGTAAAGAATTAGACTCGAAGTCTAATCTTTCTTGAGATTGGGCACTCTCTTGCTCTCCATAGATAGAGGGAATATCTTGTGGGAATTGATCATGTGCATCATCCACAAGTTCAATGGGAGGAGGGACTTCGCTTTCCTTAGCCCATTTGTCTTCTTGAATCTCTCTTAGGAATTCTGGAGTGAACCTATTCATAGAAGAGGGGGCGTCTGGCTCCGTAGAGTTAGGCACATAGGCTTCCGGCCCATAGGCTTCTTGGGTAGGAAGACCTGCTCTTTCACTAGCCTTGTCATGGCGTTGAGGGGCGGGTTTCTTTTGTGATTGTGCAATTAGCTTCTCTATTCTTTCTAGGGAGGGGGGGTTGTCTGGTTCAGTAGAATTGGGCACGTAAGTTTTTGGTGGGGGATGGGTCATGTTTTTGCTTGCTTTATCTCTTTCTTGATTTTTTCTTCCTTGGCAGATCTTGCAATTATGCCTTCTAACTTCTCTAGAAGTCCATCCAAGTGCAATTGTGTCTTGGCTGAGCCCGAGTAATTGAATAGGCGACTGGCTTCAAACATAGTCTGAGCCAACGCGACCATTTTCGCGCAAAGCTTGGTTCTTTCTATCTCTAGGTCAGCTCTAGGGTAGCACTTGTCATGATCCGTTACATTTGGCCCTTCTTGGATTCTGGCCTGATATGCTTTAAGCATCATGTCTATGTCTTCAGGAGTGGGATCAGCTAATACCGATCCTGCTCGGGGTGGTGGGTGGGTTACGTGGGGTGTATTAGAGGGTGGAGGGATGGAGGGTGATGGGGATGGTAGCGGTGGGAATGTGTGAGAGTGCGGTTGGGATGTGATCTCTATGATTTTGGCCTTTGTTTCTCGTAGACTTTCCTCAAGTTCACTCATCTTCTTTGCCCATTGCCTTTTCATACGTTCACGGCTATCTCTCCAAGCTCTTGTCCTCTTCTTATTTTGGCTCTCAGTCTCGCTAGCGTCTGTGCTCTTTTCCTGGCCTAAGTCTTGGTTTTGCTGCAATGCTTGAGCTCTAGTGATTACCTGCACTGGTGCAGTGGAAGTGACACTTTCTGTGGAATTGACCACTAACCCAATAACGTTAATCGGAGTGATTTTTGTCATATTGCTGGGATTCTTGGGACAATCTCGTAAGAGATGTTCCTTTCCACACTCCTGGCAAAAGCCTTGGATCGTCACTGACTGGGGTTGTGTAGGTGGAGGCATGGGACAATCACGAATGAGATGATCTCCTTGACATCTGTAGCATGGTCCTCTAGGGAATGGCGGTCTTACTTGCCTAGGTTGAGGTCTAGGGTTGGGGTTTGTATACATGACGTTTGTGTAATCTGACTCCCAACTAGTTTCATTTGGCTCTTCACTATAGTAGGACTCACCATGTTCAGGAGACTGCATGTAGTAGGCCTGGGGGCTATCAACATGTGCAGAATCGAAACTATGGTCACTGGGATCACTTTCTGAAAGCAATGGTGTTACGGGGACTATAGCTCTATTCATGTTTTCTTCTGCAGCTGCATACTTTACAGGGATCACGTTGGATGGAGCTGGAGGTTGTTGGGCTAACACAGGCTGAGGCCTTTGCTGGGCTTGATATTGTGGTTGGTAAGTTTGTTGAGGCCTAGCATACTGCTGTGGTGGATATTGGTTCTGATATCTTCCTTGTTGAGGGTATGTCTGAGGGTAGGTTTGCCTAACTGCTTGCTTGTTGTATGGGCAGTCTTGTGCTGTGTGATTTGTGTATCTCCGTTCTATGGTGCAGTACTGACTACTAGGATTTACTTGGGGTTGAGCCATAATGGGACATACATTCGCCATGTTGTCGCCACCACAAGTATAGCATCTTTTCACAGGGGCAAACCTTGGAATCTGTTTGCTAGTAACACCTAATTTCTGAGCCACTTTCTCAGCGAGTTCCTCAATTGATGTGGATTGCGTGGAAGAGAGGCTAGAGGCACTATCTGAATCTTTGTATATTTTGGAAAGCTCTAACTCCTCCCCTAGGTTATCCTCGATGTCAATGCACATGCGTACACACTCTTCTATGGTCCTAGGGTCCTTCAAGTACACATAAGATCTCAATTTGGTACTTAGCAATCCATCCAAGAATAAAGCCACTTGCTTAGCTGGTGTGGGTAGCTCCGAAACAGGGCATCTTTCTAAGTATTGCCTAAATCTTCTTCCTGCAAGTCTCACGGTTTCTTGAGGGGTTTGCTTGAAGCTGTGAATCAGCGAGGAGGTATTATGTCTTATGCCACTCTTAGAGAATTCAATAATGAAAGCCTCTAGGAGTTGGTCTATACTTCTGAATTGTCTCTCATTCAATGGTTGAAACCACGTAAGGGCTGTGTTCCTAAGGGTTAGACCAAAGGCATTGTACTGCGTGAATAGATCCTCCACTTGTTCAGCTCTCAAGACTTGCCTAAACTCAGCCACATGATCGTATGGATCTCCAGTGCCATCGAAGTAGTTCTTCATGGACTTAACTAGCTGAGTTGGTCTCAGAGTCCTCGTGTGCTCTCTAGGTCGTGGTAGAGGGAACTCATCGGCATTTTTTCGATTTCCTGGGGCTCTAAGTATCTCAGGTTCCACCCTATTTGTCTCCATTCTCGTTCTTTCTCTGCCCCCTGGGTTGGCAAAGCTTACTTCTGGCCTATCTCTACTTCTGTCTCTTTGCGTTCCATGAGCTTGGGATGTTCCAGCTCCCGGGTGACCATAGGACACATTCGATCTTGGTTGGGGGAAAACGAATTCACCCTTCCAAGTATAAGCATGTCTATCATGTTCCGTAACCACAAAGATCCTCTCTGAGGCGTGATCTAGGTAGGTCACCCTGCCTGGGCTATCTGGATCTTTAAACTCATAGATCATGATGGTTCCTATGTCATTTGGTCGATTAGATTTATACCTCCAAAAGGCTTCATCCGTCTCTCGGTTCAGAAGCAGATCTATGATCTTGTTGTCTTGGGGAATCCACTCAGGAGTGAGAATTCTCGTAAGAACAGATTTCCCTCGAGGGGTCCTGGGCTCTGCACCCATGTTTCTTTGTTCTAGGTCCTCTATGTCCGTCTCAGGGATCACATTCCCGAATTCATCTGTCCTCTCTGGGTGACTAGTGACCACATATATGGTTCCCTCTTTATCAAGGTATGCACCATTTTCGAACTTGACAGCAGGGTGCTCTAGCCCAATAGATTGGTCTGGGTTTTTGATTTGGACCACATATCTTCCTAGGCCATCCTCATAGATGCTAGCACCTAATCGGTTGGTCCTAAGGTACTCCAGCTCCGTCTTGTAGGGGCCTTCCACCCTGTGCAAGTATGGCACTCCTGAACTTCTCGTAGGTCTATCCATGCCTTGAGACATCTCTGATTCACTAGTCTCGGAGCTAGGGTAGTATGAGTGGTGGCTCAACTGCTGGGCCCAAGACCTAGCAATATGATTGACACTAGCCTCTGAAGATCTAAGACTTTGTCTGTCTCTCCCTAGGTGTCTACCTGACCTAAGGTTCATATGCCCTTTGTATGTTGCTGATTCTTTGATACCAATCACTTGTTCCTTTTGAGTTCCTTTGTATGTGTTTTCTTGTTTTTAATTAGGCGTCGTCAGGAGCACTTAAGTGTGTCATACTGGATGTTCTGCGTCCGCTTAGTTTAAGTTCTTTTCCTTTAAGTTATCCCTTGACTGCAATTTAGCCTATCCTTGCACTTGAGAAATTAAAGACTCTTCCAACTTGAGTGTTCCTATCGTATCCCTAGTCAATCAGGACAACTACTCGCACTTAGCCTATGCTAAGAATTGACTGAGGGAGTTCAGTGATGTTCCAACCTCAAGTCGCTCCTCCTGGCGGTGCTCGTCTACCTAGGAAGCACGTTCCCAAACTTGTTGCCCTGGCACTTACTTTGCTTTCTCCAAGAGCTCTCGATGATCCTGTAAGAATCCCAAGTTTAGCTTCAATTTGATCCTTCAATTGACAGACAATTTATTTCAGACACTTTTTTAATGACCCTTGTTCCCCCTTTTGTATTGCTAAAAAATTTTCTCTAGAGCTCCCTTGGTGTACCCACCCCTTAGTGTGTCAACTTCCAAATATCCTATCTGAAAATCAACGCATTATTCTTATAAAAAACAGTTGAGGGCGTGTAGTATATGCCACGAGCTTTCCGACAAGCCCTAGAGCTCAAAAAATGGATTTCGTATGAAAAAGTTATGACCGTTCAGGGTTTAGGGGGTTAAACGGACAAACAGAACCTTTCAGGGGTTTTAATGCATTTTTCTAAGGCCTTTGTAAGTGTATGAGTATTTGAGTATGCAAATATGCCCAAAATTTAGCCTAAATTTCCAAAAAAATTACCCCTTAATTTTTGCCGAAAATGTCTGTCTATCGCGATAGATGGGTCTGTCGCGATAGACGGTGTCTGTCGCGATAGATGGTGTCTGTCGCGATAGATGGGTCTGTCGCGATAGACGGTGTCTGTCGCGATAGACGGTGTCTGTCGCGATAGATGGGTCTATCGCGATAGATGGGTCTGTCGCGATAGACGGTGTCTGTCGTGATAGACGGTGTCTGTCGCGATAGACGGTGTCTGTCGTGATAGACGGTGTCTATCGTGGATTTTGGTCTGTCGCGATAGACGGTGTCTATCGCGATAGACTGAGTCTGTCGTGGATTTTGGTCTGTCGCGATAGACGGTGTCTGTCGCGATAGACGGTGTCTGTCGCGATAGATGGGTCTGTCGCGATAGACGGTGTCTGTCGCGATAGACGGTGTCTATCGTGGATTTTGGTCTGTCGCGATAGACGGTGTCTGTCGCGATAGACTGAGTCTGTCGTGGATTTTGGTCTGTCGCGATAGACGGTGTCTGTCGCGATAGACGGTGTCTGTCACGATAGACTGAGTCTGTCGTGGATTTTGGTCTGTCGCGATAGACGGTGTCTGTCGCGATAGATGGGTCTGTTGCGATAGACGGTGTCTGTCGCGATAGACGGGGTCTATCGTGGATTTTGGTCTGTCGCGATAGACTGAAAAAACGCAAATTTTTGAGAAACTTCTAGTGATTTGGAGTGCTCTAATGGTGTAGGTTACTGTGCCAAACACGCATTCACAAAATATCAAGTTTTTCTGTCTGTCGCGACAGACAGAGATCTTCATCTCGGGACCTGTGCAGAGTCTGTCGTACCTGCGCAAGCTGCTGGAGATGGTAGTACAACTAGTTCCTGCAACAGAAGCTCAAAAAACACACAAAAGCAGATTGCATGCAAGCTCTCTCTCGCTCTCTCTCACAATGGAATGAGGGAAATGAGGTGGGGAGTGGAATATGACCAAAAAACTGAAATTTTTGTGGAGATGGAGATGGAGGTGGGAGATGGTGGGAATGATGATGGTGATGCAAAAATAAGAAAAAATGAAGAAAAAATAAGGAAAAGAAAGGATATCACCTATAACTCCAATGTCTCAACTCGACGTCTTACCATCACACGCTCGTCCTCGAAGCTCTCTCCTCGGCAACGGCGCCAAATTTGGTGTCACTCTAGCACAATGGTGAGTACCAACGTGAGAAGATTCACCTCATAATTGTCAATCCGTGGAGACGTGAGGACTAGTATGAAGACTATGAGCAAGTGAAGGCACAAGTGTGTGAGTGAGAAGCACACAAGCATGCACACACATACACACACACGCGCACACAAGGCAAGAACAAGGAGAGGAACAATGGAGTTCTTTGCATTAGTCAAAAAGTCTCTTACATAAGCTCAATTCACCAACAATCTAACCTCTAAAATGAGCTCTCTAGCTCTTTTTATAGTTTTCTAACTAGCTTTGGTCTTGTCCAGACCTAGTGTCCGGCCTAGTTAAAAATTAAGTTCTAGAGCCTATTTGAGGGTTCAAACGGAATCTAAAAATTATGAAAATTGATATGTAGCTAATTCTAATACTCCTCAAGCTCGAGGACTCCTCGGCTTGAACAAAATGGAGTCTATTCTACCAAAAACGGAATTTACAATGTTTGTGTAGTGATTAAAATCACTTGAGTTGTGAATGGTTCTTGGAAAAAATGATTAGGCCTTGTTGCCGTATTGTGCATGACTGCTCTATTGTACCTGTATGCTCTTCATACAACCTGTATGCCAACAACATGATTATTTCATTTCCATGTTCCATTCCTTCTCCCTCATAGAAGTCATGGAAGATGGATAGAATCAAAATGGCCAATTCACTAGGCAATTTCTAACATAGCCTTGTCCCTCTATCTATGTGATACTTTATCTAAGAGATGGTTATAGAGTGGATAGTACATCCAGAGCCATTTAGGTAAACGGTAGAGAGAAAAATGCTCTAATTACTCTCATTAAAATCTTAAGAGAGAGAGAGAGGAGATTGCACATGGACAGGAATGCAAGGTGAAGGGCACTGTAAGCCGCCGGATTGGCATATTATAATTTCACATTTTTCTTATACCGCACGAACCGAAAGGTCGTTGCGAAGTGATGTATCTGTTTATCGATCAATGAAAAGACATTGCGGTGACACTCCGGCAACGATGAACAGTATCGCCAGACTGTCTGTATGGGCGATTGCGTTCTGTGGAGTCACCGTAGTGTAGTATTGGTGAAGACTGAGTATTGTCGTTCTTACCTTTGCTTAATTACATTAACTTGTGATTAACACAGTAAGGTTCTGTTGTCGATTTATACGTCTGTGTGACGGTAATCAGTAATTTCTACGCTATGTACTGTGAAAGGTATAAATGAGTATGAACAGTGAAACTATATAAAGAAGGCGATATCAGAATATTAACGTACTGCTTAATTGAGTATGTCAATTGGGAAAATTAAGATACAGGGCCTCTGATTTATCAGACCCCTACCACTTCCAAGAACCCGATAAAGAACTTAAAGTGCCTATGACGTGAAACACACGTTTAACACTAGCGCATTTTAACACTGGCGCCGTCTGTGGGAAGGTGGCAACAATTGTTGAACATCAGTAAGGTGAAGCTGTATAGAGGGCAAGTGGTGTCGAGGTGAATATATGCCGGTTACTCGGTCCGGCGAATCGTATCCGAAGTACAGGAGAGACCAGCATCCTTGGACAGTACCAAATTTGCTAGGGACACCCCCAAGGGTCAAAAGAGTAGGCCCGTTAAGCCCAGTTGTCGAAGGATCAGAGCCCGTTAGCAGTGATTCTGGTACCCTTCCAGTGCCACACGAGGAAATTCCGGTGGATTCCGGTGTAATTTTGGTGCAGTCTGAAGAGGGTACAGTAACTTTGGAGTGTACAGGGACGCAATGTGCAATTGAGCCGACACCGTCAGGTGAAAGAATACCCTGGTTTGGGGAAATTTCAATAAATTCCGGTGATAGTTCGGTACCAGTTTCAGGGATTTACAGTTTTTCGGTGACAGTGTGATCTTCCCTAGTGAATCTTCACTGCGAACACCATTGTTTGGGGCAAACTTGCCTACTTGGGATATCAAAGTTGAGGATAGTCTCTTCGATTTGGAGATCCATAAGAGATTGAACGCTATTTTCAAGCCGGAAGGTGAGCAGTCTAACCATACAGACTCCGAAGGACAAGAAACACCTCCGCAGAATTCAAGAGAAAGCCACGGTACCACTACTAACACCATGAGTGGCCAACAACAACAACAACAGCAACAACAACAACAACAACAACAACAGCCACAACCACCTCCACTTCGACGGGTTCCAACAGGCGTTACTTGCACAAAGTTCGGTGGATTTCGAGGTGACGACCCTGATGCACATGTACGCACCTTTGAAATAAGCTATGCAGTGCTAAATCATCCACCCGATCTGGCATACAAGGCCATCGTATTTCAGTCAACATTAGTCAATGAAGCAACAAGATGGCTAACAAAGTACGATTTCAACCATTTTGTTACCTATGAGGCGGTAAGGGATGCGTTTTTGCAGCGGTTTCGGCTGAAAAAGAACCCTGCCAAAATTTTCGATTACTTGCAGAACAATAGGTAGAAGCTGCACTAGACTGTTCAGGAATATGCAACGTTGTTTAGAACCCATCTAAGACAACTACCTCTGGCACATGCTAACCTACCGGATGATGTTATAACCGATTGGTTCATTAACGGTTTGACCCCACAGCTACGACAAATTATGATCATCCGCTGTGTGGGAGCTATGACATTGGATGCTGTTATTGCGATGGCCCTGCAACTAGAGCATAAGGTTGGAGGATTCACTTAAGACTTGGAATGGCTGAAAGCCAGTAAGCCTGTGATAGATGATCCGGCTAAACAGATGTATTGCACCAAATGCAAAAATCCAGGGCATACCAGTGGTACCTGTGCCCTTAATCAGATGTATTGTGCCATCTACAATATCACCGGACACTCAACCGAAAATTGTGTGTATAATGCCAAAGTGCAGGGGAGAGCAGCTTTAAATGCCATTATACAAGAACCGGGGCAGCCAGCAACTCACTACGTGCCACCCCAGATGCGAAACAACTAGTCGCAAGGATACAAAAATTATCGGGGACAGCGGAATAATAATTTCAATGCAAATCGATGGCAGGCGGGTACCTCAGCGGACGTTAATTCTCTGCCACCACCTCGATGTCACTTTTGCGGTGAGATAGGTCACATCCGAAGATTTTGCAAGGATGTAGCAGAATATGATAAAAGGAAGAAGGAACGTCAAAACCCGATGACCAACATGGTTTATATCTCACCAGTGGAATCACAAGCAGTAGTGGTCCAAACAAGATAAGGTAAGCAGCTGCAATCGGCAGCTGAGGTGTTCGAACCTGGTATCCGTGAGCAGCAGCGTCTATATACCAAGGCTAGTCAATGGACCGCTAAAGATCCAAATGTGTTCCCCGATCCAATTCCGGTGACACAGGTTCCTTTGCCGAAGACGCGGCCGAATGAACAAAATATTGACCCAACAACAGTAGCATCTTCATCCGAATCGGTGAAAAGTACAATTCAAACAGATCAGGTATGAGAGATCTTAGCTAAGGCTTCAATTACACTCCCTTTGGGGAAGCTACTCGCCTTGGTGCCCGGAGTTAGGCAGCAGTTTCAGCAACAGGTTAGTCCCGGATCTCCCAGTACTCCGGCGACCGCAACAATACAACCGGAAACTGATTCTACGGTGGATCATTATGTCCCCTTAATCACTGTCTAACATAAAAATCACAAGATTACGCAAGTGCTAATTGATGGCGGTTCCGGTGTGAATATAGCAACTGCAGCTCTCTGCAAGAAGTTAGGATGGACCCAAATCGAGCCCGTCCAATTCTTTGTCAGAATGGCAGATCAATCCCGAGTTCACCCGGTGGGGCTAGTCCGAAACATCCCGATTACTTTGCAGGGTACCACGTTCAAAATGACTTTTGTAGTCTTAGAACTACCAGAATCCAGTCTCGACTATAATCTCCTTTTCGGTCGACCATGGTTGAAACAAGCTAAAGTTATACAGGATTGGTCTGCGCAGGAATCAACTTTCAAAGATAATCATCGTAAATATGTTGTTAAATTGGATGCCATTCAGCCTTGCGAGCTTCATGCCAGACCATATGTAGCGGAGCCGGTCCACATGTTGGATGGCTTATCTGACGATGAAGAAGAGGCGTTTCTGAGGAACAATAAAGATCTGATCTCCTTAGGTACTGTCGATCTTCAATTTGTAGCGGACAACTAGAGTCCGGCAGTATGTACAGTTGTTCCCGTGACCGGAGAGGCGGATGCAGATGATAATGTTGTTATGGATGGAGCCACTCTACAACACCTTTTACAGTCAGCCGACGATCTGGTGAAACCTCGTCAATTCTATGTCCTGGAAGACCAGTTAGTAACCTATAATTTGGGTGATGAGGCTAACCCGCATCCTGTTAAGATTTAAGGCAGGATCATTCGAGGCATTTCAAGAAGATTTGATCCGGCTCCTGCGTGAGTTTTCTGATGTTTTTGCCTGGGACTATCGTGATATGAAGGGTCTTGATCTGCGGATCTATCAACATCGAGTTGCGCTTAAGCTGGAAGCGAAGCCAATTAAACAATACAGTTACCGAATGAACCCCAACTAAGCAGCACAGGTCAAAGCAGAGCTCGATCGGTTATTGAAGTAGGATTCATCGTACCAATCAAACACGCTGAATGGATCTCTCCGATCGTGATTGTTCCAAAGAAAAATAAACAGCTCCAAATCTGTGTGGATTACCAAAAATTGAATGCGGCCATGGTGCCTGACCCATTTCCTCTCCCCTTTCTTGACACAATGCTAGACACGGTGGCCGGACATGAGATGTATTCATTTCTCGATGGTTACAGTGGTTATAACCAGGTACGAATGGCAGAACAGGACATACCCAAAACAGCTTTTATTACGAATTGGGGTGTTTATGCTTGTACAATCATGTGGTTTGGATTAAGGAATGCTCCAAGCACATTCCAACGGTGTATGCAAGAAATTTTTTCACCCTATCTGACTACTTTTATGCAAGTCTATTTGGATGACTTTTCTTTATTCGGCAAGATAGTGGCGCACCTGTATGCTTGAATCCGACAAAATCTGTGTTTGCGGTTTCTCGTGGCAAACTCCTTGGCCACATTATCTCTGAGCAAGGCATACAAGTTGATCCAGATAAAGTTGCAGCCGTGTTGCAAGCACAAGTCCCCACAACACCAAAATAAGTTATGCGATTCTTGGGACAGATTCGGTGGCATGGTCGCCATTTGCGGTGGTTAGCTCATTTGGCAACACCACTTAATCGGCTAATGACTAGTACTCCATGACAGTTCGAATGGACTCCAGAATGCCAAACTGCCTTTGATCGTTTAAAAGAATTATTGACTCAGACCCCAATTTTGCAACCCCCGAATTGGGAACGCCCATTCCACATCTTCGTCGATGCCTCAGATATAGCAATTGGAAGCATTTTAATGTAGCAAACTGATAAATGGTTCCGGCCTGTCTATTATGCAAGTCGTCGACTAGCTCCTGCTAAAAGGAACTATTCAGTGACCGAAAGAGAATGTCTCGGATTGGTGTACTCTATGAAGCAATTCCGGCATTATTTGCTAGGCCGAAAATTCACCTTTCATGTGGATCATGCCGCACTTGTATATCTGGTTTGGTAGCAACATTTAGGTGGTCGCTTGGCCCGTTGGGTTTTATTACTACAGGAGTTCGACTATGAAGTGATTCATCGACCCGACACCGCACATGCATTAGCAGATTTTCTCTCTCGGTTGGATTCCGGTGAAGCTTCGGTGGGCATTGATGACACCACGCCAGCAATTTACGTAACTGCAACGGCTCGTGATGAATCTGCAGAACCTCCTGTGCCACCTACCTACTATGATACGTTATTAAATTTTCTTACTAATGGATGTCTTCCCCCTCAAACTCCTCCTGCTTTGTGGCGGAAAATTACCGTTTACAGTCGCAGATTCCGGTTGATTGTCGAACAGTTGTACTATATGGATCATACTGGTGTTTTGCTTCGCTGTATTCCACCACATGAAGTAAACTCAGTTATTGCTATGGCACATTTCATTCCCTCTGGTGGACATTTTGCAGCAGATCTTACTCACTGGAAAATTTTGCAAAGTGGGCTTTGGTGGCCTACTATGTACAAAGATGTGACTCAGTTTGTGCACCAGTGTGACACTTGTCAGCAATCAGGACAGCCATTACAACACCACTTCTTTCCTCTGCAACCTTTATTACCTTTGGATCCTTTTCAGAAGTGGGGTCTTGATTTTATTGGGCCAATAACACCACCAACGATCCTCAGCAACAATCACTATATACTGACATGTACAGATTACGCAACCAGGTGGGCGGAAGCTTGGGCCTTACGGTTTGCTACAACTGTTTCGGTGGAAAAATGCTTGATGAAGGACGTCTTCCCGCGTTATGGCTTACCTCTGGAACTTGTGACCGATCAAGGAACACATTTCGCTAACAATTTAATGCGAGTACTAACGCACACTTTTCAAATTCTGCATAAATTCAGTTCACCGTACTATCCTCGTGCTAATGGCTTAGTTAAAAGTACCAACAAGACGCTGTTGCGTATGCTTCGCAAATTGATTGTGGAATCACCAGAAAGATGGGATCAATTACTACCTGCAGTCTTATGGGCATACCAGACTACATATAAGGTTCCAACCGGAATGACCCCTTTCAAGCTTGCTTATGGGTTCGAAGCAATCGCACCAATGGAAATTGTAGTGCCCAGCTTACGCGTGGCCATAACTCAGAAACTTGGATGAACATCATTGGGAAAGCTTCCTAACTCCTGTTTTATAATGCTAAATCAAATCGTTCTGCTAGAAATTTTAAATTACGGTGGTTCGGTCCTTTTCGGATTAGTGAGCAAGTGGGACCACCTACTTTTCGGTTGACTACCTTGACCAAAGTTCCTCTTCATAAAGTAATTAATGGTTCAAAGTTACGCCCATATCACGCCTCGCCTGATCATCGTTGACGTGTCCTTTGTTTTTTTCCGCGTGTCACTTACTTTCTTTTTATTTCCGCGTGTTGGTTGAATAAAGTCCGTAAAACTCCTCATTTTGATACCTCATCATGATTAATTGCCACCCTGTGTTATTGATTCTGCACATGCATGCACGCCGTAATTATGGAGGTTATTATTTCAATACCGCGCAATGATTAGGGTTTTCGATCGCTTCCTGTTGCAGAGTATCTACTTAATCCTCTTCTTTTCCCTGTTAATCGCTATTGTGTCTGTGTGTTATGTGCGTTGTGTTTCCTGTGTTTACTGTGTATTCATGTTCTTGTGATTTCGCATACGCATCATGGAAGCTTTAGCCAATTTTGCTACCTTCCGTGACGGACTCCCTTAGGACGTGAGTGAGTTCTTGCGTATCCGCGGCCTGTTGAACTTCGCTGAATTTCCTTGGCATTCAGTGGAGTGTCACCCTTATTACGGACAGATTATTGCTGCCATTGCCGCCACACCTGCTACGGAGCAGAGTTGGCCGATTACATGTTTACCGTCTCGCGTAGTAATCACGTTAGCGTCATTTGCTGAAGCATTTCGTCTGCCCATGGAAGGATTGAAGAATGGTCTTCTCCTTCCGGTAGCCACCATGGTTGAATTATTCCCATAACACTCATCGAATGAGTACACCATTTTGTGTCGCCCTGAACCTGAACGTACCGCCTTACAATTTCTAGTTGCTATCCTTAATTTACAAAAACGTACTTATGGGATTTCATGCCCATTTTATTCGATGATTGACATTGCTTCTCGTGAGCCTGTTAATTTCACCTCGTTCTATTTCCGGTGCATTCACCATGAATGCGTTACGGTTATTAAACACGTTAACAAGGGAGATCTTCTGCGTTCGTGTCTACCACATATCCTTACCTTTCTTTTCCAAGTCATTCAAGCCACGCAACCCCCGCCAAAAGCTCCAATCTTGTTCCATGAAGAATCTGCCCAAGTGCTCGAAGACACAGACGATGATGATGAAGATCTCTTCCAACTTCTCCACCGGAAACGCAGATGAATAAGCCCCTATGAGAGTCAAGTACAAGGCTCCACCGCCGGACATGAGGAAGAGGTCTTCCACGACACCGCAACTTCGATCCACCTTGATTCGTCCGCCCAGTCTTCCCCAATCCAGCAACAGGACCAAAGTGTTTCCACCACTGATACTGAAGAAAGCTCTTCTCGGGGACATTCTCAACAACAGTCCCAAGAAGATGTGCAAGTTATTGTTGGGGAAATTCTTGATGAAGTGATCGCTTTGGTGGATTCTGTCATTACCAGACCTGAAGAGACTACGTAGCAGACTACCGGAATAGTGTTGGTGCCCAACACTCTTATACCCACTCCTCCACCAATGCCTCAGGTTAAGCCCATTGTACCTGTTCAACCGATTGTTCCTGAAGAACCAAATACCTCACCTTCTTCTCCCACCTATTCTCCACCGTCTTCCCCTCATTTAGTCTCAGCCTCTTCATCCCAGCCACTTCCTCCTCTTCCTCTTCCGGTCCCCATATTTACTGAGTTAGAATCAATGGGTCGTATGTTGATTCAATTTCGCAGCAACTTCCAATACAATTGAA
Source organism: Ceratopteris richardii (assembly GCA_020310875.1). Lineage (NCBI taxonomy): Eukaryota > Viridiplantae > Streptophyta > Polypodiopsida > Polypodiales > Pteridaceae > Ceratopteris > Ceratopteris richardii. Next base: position 21,019,377 of record CM035432.1, on the reverse strand, counting down.
GATGGCAACCGATAGTATCCGTCAAGACTTACAACACAAAGTCGATGTCTTAGAAGCAGATATTGTTGGAGTTAGACGTCTGCGGAAGCACACGAATAGCACAAGGAAGAAGAAGAAGCTTGGAGCACAACGCACAAGACTAAAAATGTATTACTAGAGAACGTACAAAGATAACTATCCCTTTAGGGCAATAGGCGTATATACAAGTCGGGGGAAAAAAACCTCCTAAAGAGGGAAAAAAGTGCCCCGGCGGTCCTAAAGTGTTCACACACATCACTACCTTAATATATCAACAAATCCCCCCTGGGAGTGATGCGGTGAACAAGGAGCTGGCACTCATGTATAAGGAAGTGCCAAGCTATGTGGAAATCACTCCACAAAGGAAGTAAGCCCAAAGCTTTGCGGAAAGCTTCAAACTTCTCCCTAGGCAGAGCCTTCGTAAAAAGGTCTGCAATGTTCTCCTGCGTGGGCACATATGCCAAGCTGATCTCCCCAGCAGAGAACCTCTCCCTGACATAGTGATAATGCACCTCAATGTGCTTAGTGCGAGCATGGAACACAGGTTCCTCGCAACTGCCAATGCGCTCTGACTGTCAATGAAGATGGTGGTGGCAGAAGACTGGCCAACACCCAAATCAGCCATAAGGCGTCTGAGCCACACACACTCAACAGTCGCTGTGAAAGCTGCCCTATACTCAGCCTCACAACTGGAAGTGGCCATAGTAGGCTGCTTCTTGCTCAACCAAGATATACATGAGCTACCAAGCATTTGCAAAAACCACTGGTGGACACACGAGTGTCATAGCAACCAGCCCAATCTGAGTCAGAAAAAGCATGCAAATCTAGCGGTAGTGATCCCCCCTTGGGATAAAACAACCCAAGTAGCCGAGTACCACTCAAGTAGCGAAAGATGCGCTTAACCGCCTTCCAATGCATGACTGCTGGGCAATGCATAAACCTGCTCATCTGTGAGACAGCAAACTGAATATCTGGTCGAGTAATGCATAAGTAAATCAAGCATCCAACAGGTTGTTGATAGAGAACAACATCAAATGCATCTCCAGCATCATGAAGACTCAATCGTAAACATGTCTCCATAGGAGTGGCAATAGGCTTAGAGTCTTCAAGGCCAAAATGCTGCAATAATGTGTCAATATATTTCATTTGACACAAAGCCATTCCACCATCAACTTGCATAAACTGAATGCCCAAATAGTGATGCAAATGCCCCAAATCAGACATCTCAAATGAGGCATGCAAATCAGCCTTGAAATCAGCAATATGCTTCTCAATAGGACCAGTGAGCAACATGTCATCAACATATACAACAATGATCAGAAGCACATCATTAGCACACTTAACATATAAGGTGCTTTCAATTGGACTGTTCTCAAAACCATGTGCAACCAAATAGGCATGTATCTTCTCATACCAAGCACATGGTGCTTGCTTTAAACCATATAATACCTTCTTTAACCTGCACACCTGGTTTTCATGCCCTTTCTGCACAAAGCCACGAGGCTGAAAAACATACACTTCTTCATGCAAGTCACCATTCAAAAATGCTGTTTTAATGTCCAACTGATGTACATTCCAACCATAATGTTCTTCAAGTGCACAAATTCTCCGAACAGTAGTCATACGGCATGTAGGTGCAAAGGTCTCATCAAAATCAATGGCTCTTTCCTGCGCATAACCCTTTGCAACAAGCCTAGCCTTATACCTGTCAACTGTACCATCAGGTTTACGCTTCAGCTTGTATACCCACTTAGTGCCAATGGCCTTCTTGCGAGGAGGCAAGTCACATAAAGACCATGTACCATTCTCCATTATAGCATCATATTCAGATTGCATAGGAGCCATCCAATTTTTTGAATTCTGTGCTTCATCAAAAGAAACAGGCTCATGCTCATCACAAAGACTAGATGCAGCCATAGCATAGCAATCTGATGCAAAGGAGGCATTATGAGAGCTTGAACGAGTACGATATGACAAAGGTGCATCTAATTTGCGATCACGCAAAGTCTGCATAGCCATTTTGGCATAGTTTTTGCTTTCTCAATATCAACTCTCTCATCAACAAGTGCATCATGTAAATCTGCATCAGAAATGGAATGATCTGCATCATCATATGAAACTTGCAAAGGCTGAGAAGTTGCCTCATTAGGACCAGCACTAGACTGTCCACCTGTAAAAAGAGGCATCAAAGTATCATACATGTCTTTGGAGCTAACAGATGTCTCCTTAGTACATGAAAGCAATGGCTGAATAGCATCTTCCACAAAGACAAAATCACGGCTAACCAGAATGCGTTTAGTATGTGGATGATATAGACGATAGCCTTTACTTTCAGAAATGTACCCAACAAAAATACATTTTACTGCCTTATCATCCAATTTTCTGCGATGTTGTTCAGGCACTAGTGCATATGCCAGACAACCAAAAACACGCAGATGAGCAAGAAATGGCTTGCGGTCATGCCAAGCCTCATATGGAGTGATAGACTGCAGCGCTTTAGTGGGACACCTGTTAAGTACATATGCTGCACACATGACAACCTCAAGCAAGAAACTATGTGGTAAAGCCTGACTCTTGAACATGCACCTCGCCATCTCCATGAGTGACCTGTTCTTTTGTTCAGCAACTCCATTCTGTTGAGGTGTATACGGCATTGTACACTGGTGTTTTATCCCACGTTCAGCTAGAAATGCATTAAAATCAGAAGACATATATTCCCCCCCTCGATCAGAACGGAGGGTGCCCATTTTACATGCTGATAGATTTTTAGCCAAAAACAAAAACTGTTTGAAGCACATGAACACTTCGGACTTTGCTTTGAGTGGATATACCCATGCATGCCTGGAAAAATCATCAATGAAAGTCACGAAGTAAAGGTAATTTCCAAAAGAGGGTGTCTGCATAGGACCACAAACATCACTATATACAAGCTGCAATTTCTACGTAGCCCGAACTAAACCATCTTTTGGAAAGGATGAACGCTGCATTTTGCCCAAAATACAGCCCTCACAAACATGTTTTCCACGTGCCTCAAGTTTGGGCAAAGAGGACACCATTTCTGATTTCTGCAGGCGTAGCAAACTAGCAAAATTCAGATGACCAAAGCGTGCATGCCAAAGCTTTGCATCTGACATAGCCTGAGAATCATGAACTCCACATGCCGAATCATTCACAGATATTTCATAGTCTATGAGCTTATACAGCCCACGACATAAAATGCAAGAAGCAATAATCACATCGCCGTTTGAGAGATCATGAACTGTACACCTGTCATCAACAAATTTCACAACCAAGCCAATCTTGGCTAATGCAGAAACTGATAACAGGTTCTTTTTGACGCCTGGCACAAATAAAGCATCTGACAAAGAGAAAGAACTACCATCTGCAGTAGTCAGAATGATCTTACCAACTCCCATAACAGGATAAGAGGAGTTGTTGGCGCATGTGACAGTATTTCCTGTAGGGGCAGGGAGAAGAAACTGCGCTGCGAGGTAATATGTTTGGTCGCCCCACTGTTAAATTACCAAACATCTGAGTCTACTGCAGACATGCACTGATCATGAGAAGATGGGTCAAAACTGCAGACAGTAGTAAACGCCCATTCTTCTTCTTGCACAAGATTTGCAGACCCTGTTTTTGGTGTAGAGGCCTCTGCAACAACCATTCCAGCCTCTTTCTTCTTTGCCTCTTTAGTAGCGAGTTTTGGACAGTTCTTTATGATATGATCATTTCCTTTACAATAGTTGCAAAACAATTCCTGCTTTTTTGATTTCTTGTCATCTTTATCTTGGTTCTTCGATTGTGCAGCATTTGCAGATTTCTGCTTACTAGTAGAAGAGCCCCATTTTCCTTTGCCCTTCTGACTAGCCAGGAAAGCTTGATCTGCAACACGCATAATGGACCTGTTTTGCCTGGACTGATCTTCCTGCAATAGAACAGAGACTAACTCCTCAAATGACAAGGCATTTGGATTGCCTTTCATCATCAACCGAAGAGTAGAGGCAAAACTTTGATATGAATCAGGAAGACCATTCAGAACGGTTTGCACAAGTGAGCTATCTGGTATAACCTCATCAGCAGAAATCAATTGTTCCTTCAGGTCTTTGATCTTTGTGAGAAAATTGTCCATAGAATCACCTTCATTCATGTGCTCACTCTCCAACTGTTTTCGGAGGTAAGCAACACGAGCCTCATTCCTAGACTGGTACAAAGTGGTAAGTGTATCCCAAGCATCCCTAGCTATTCTGCAAGAGCATATGCAAGGAATAATGGCACGTTTGATAGACAAAGCTATCAATGCATGTGCCTGGGCATCTCTACCATCCCAACGAATCTGCTCTTCAGTAGGTGCAACAAAAACAACAACACGAACAAGAATCTGCGGAATATCATCTTCGACACCATCTTCATCAGCTCCAGCACCTGTACTTGCAGTACCTGTTGTTACATGTGTAACAGGACGTCTTTCAACACCCTGCACAATGTTCCACAATCCTTTTGCAACCAGTACATGTCGCATCATATAAGCCCATAATGGGTAGTTGGTACCATCCAACTTATCCTCAACAGCCAACATACGGAATACATCACTACTTTCAGCCATGGCTGGTGACTAAAATACCTTGATGCAAGAAATTGAGTGTATCTCAAAAAGTTGAACAGAACTGCCGAGACGAGTTCTGCTAGACCTGTAGCAGACTTCGAGACGCTTAAACTGGCGAACAAAAACTGGTATATACCTTTGGCACAAAAAGACAAAATAGCCTACACAAGCACTGTGATAGTGCGTTCGGAGACCGAAACGAGCTAAGATCATGATTTCGGCACCACAGAGCGAAGCAGTTTTGATCTCGAAAACATGCTGATTATGCTCACCAAAATTCGTGTGATTCTGAGACTGCAAACAGAGGAGTGTTGACGGCACCCTAGATGAAGCGACGAGCTGCTCTGATACCAATTGTTGGAGTTAGACGTCTGTGGAAGCACGTGAACAGCACAAGGAAGAAGAAGAAGCTTGGAGCACAATGCACAAGACTAAAAATGTATTACTAGAGAATGTACAAAGATAAGTAGCCCTTTAGGGCAATAGGCGTATATACAAGCTGGGGGAAAAAAACCTCCTAAAGAGGGAAAAAAGTGCACCGATGGTCCTAAAGTGTTCACACACATCACTACCTTAATATATCAACAGATATTACTCCATTGCAAGAGGAAGTAGATGCAGTGAAAGGTGAAAACCATGCTTTGCAATTACTGATTCAACAGCTTCAAGCTAGAATTGCCGGACAGGACTCTTTGATTGCACAACAAGATGCTGCGTTGGCTGAGTTAAATGCCAAAGCTGATTTATTAAGTGCTTGTGATGCAGAGATTATACAGTTAAAACAGTAAGTATAGGATAAAGAAGATGCTCACGTGGCACTTGGGAATTTATTGGAAAAAACGCGAGTACAACTTGATGAAGTCGTGCAGAGAGGCCAGGAGATGGCGAATTTAGCAAAGTAGACTAATGTAGAACTCCAAAACGCAAATGCCAATCTGTTTGAGGCAAATTCTGCTCTCAAATCCCAGATGATCTTAACCAGTCAACTTCAGATGGAGGCAATAGGGATTCGAAAGGAAAGAGATGCCTACTATCAAACCATTCAATATCAAGCTCAGGAACTGGAGAGAAGAGAAAAGCAATTATGTGGGCAAGCTGACAGACTTTCCAAAGTCGATAAACAGATCAAAGATATGAAATTGAGTCGCGATGCAGCCCTGGCAAATGATTTCTACCTGCAAGAGGCATTTTTGTAGACACAGGCTGACATCTTAATGATTCAAGTGATTGTCGCAAGCTCTGTTCGCACTTACGCTCAGTTAGTCGAACCAGAAACCTTAAAACTAATGCTGGATTCTTTGAAGCAGAAGATTTCGAGAACTTTTAAATTAGCTCGCACCATGTATGTACAGGGCATAGTAGATGAGCCCTAAAATTTTGTTTCCATTGTGGGTTCAAGTCCACCGTGCGTGCCAGTGTAAGCTTCTGGATTGGCATATTGTAATTTCACATTTTTCCTATACCGCACGAACCGAAAGGTTGTTGCGAAGTGATGTATCTGTTTATCGATCAATGAAAAGACATTGCGATGACACTCCGGCAACGACGAACAATATCGCCAGACTGTCTGTCTGGGCGATTGCGTTCTGTGGAGTCGCCGTAGTGCAGTATCCATGAAGACTGAGTATTGTCGTTCTTACCTTTGCTTAATTACATTAAGTTGTGATTAACACAGTAAGGTTCTGTTGTCGACATACGTCTGTGTGACAGTAATCAATAATTTCTATGCTACGTACTGTGAAAGGTATAAATGAGTATGAACAGTGAAACTATATAAAGAAGGCAATACCGGAATATTAACGTACTGCTTAATTGAGTATGATAATTGGGAAAATTAAGATACAGGGCCTCTGATTTATCAGACCCCTACCACTATCAGGGGAGCACTAGATTGTGCTCTCTTACTACAGTAGACAAGATTTCAAAAATACACTTCTGATTACAAGAACACCCACGAAGGGAAAATGATACAAGAATATACGATCGATACAAGATGTCCCACAACTCGGGACCAATAGGTATGGAAAACTCAACTAGAGATGATACAAGAGATCCCACAACCTGGGACCGTAGGCACGAGACAAGATATCTCGATTACAAGAATTCCCTTCTGGGATATGAACTGGATACAAGAAATAACTAGAAAGGATCTCATACTACGAGATTACAATAGGACAAGAAAGGATGTCCACAATACAAGACTAGAGTAAGAAACAAGACTAGAGCTTGAACTAGAACTTGAAACTACTTAGTTGGTGATCAGGATCCCTTGAGCTCCCAATACTGGCATTGGCAAGACTGCTTATGAATGTGGCCAACCCCTCCTTATATAGGTTTTCAAGGGCGGTTCCCAAGGGCGGTTGCAACTTGATGATGTCATCATGATGTCATTGTGATGTCATCGACTTGAATCAGGACCTTCGGGTGTCATAATTTAGCAAATAGACAATCGATCTTGGGGTTTTGGCACGTTTCAGATGCAATGGAAGCATTAGTTTCTCCAAAATCTAATCCAATTATGAGATATAGAAATTGACATGGAATCTAAGGTTTAGATGGTTTCCTTTGTGTCCATGACATCACCTCCCCCTAAAGCGACAAGTTCCACGAGGAGCGGCCATGATCTCTAACTTGGGTTTCATTGGATTCTTCTTATGGAATTCACGAACCTTGACTTTTTCTCTTTGAATATTTTCTGTAAGTTCACAAGTACGTTCACTAATGTCATATGCTTTCCAATGAATAAAGAATTCCAATTGTCCTCACGAGATTCTTGAATCTAATATATGCACACCCTTGAATTCTTCATATTCTTGGATCCTGATAGATGGTGAAGGACTGGGTGTCTCTTGAGCTTCCTTGGGTTCTTCATGCAATAGATCTTTTGCGCTTATAGTGGAATGTTGTGTTGTTTCCAAGATCTTTGATGGAGTGCTCTGAGTAAGTACACCTCCTTGATTGTAGACGAACTCCTTGTTCTTTATCTTCTTTTTATCTTCATAATCTGTATGCTCCATATAATTTGTAATGACTTCTTGACCTTCAAAGATTCTTGATTCGGATTCTTGAGGAACATTGTCTTCATTATTCAAGACTTCTTCTTGGACTTGGATTTCTTTTAGCAACTGATTCTCACATTGAATTGCTTGATTGATAACATCCTCCAAGGTATTTGCTTGAGGCATGGATTGCAAGAGACACTTGACTTCAGGATTCAAGCCACTTTGAAATTGATTAACCATGTAATCTTCTTGATATGTAGTTCCACAAAACAACATCTTGATATTCAAGGCATAACTTGAAACTGATCGATCATCTTGTCGTAGCAATCTTTTCATCTCTTGGACATGTTCGATCATTCCTTTATTGTAGTTGTGCTCTCTTACTACAGTAGACAAGATTTCGGAAATACACTTCTGATTACAAGAACACCCACGAAGGGAAAATGATACAAGAATATACGATTGATACAAGATGTCCCACAACCCGGGACCAATAGGTATGGAAAACTCGACTAGAGATGATACAAGAGATCCCACAACCCGGGACCGTAGGCACGAGACAAGATATCTCGATTACAAGAATTCCCTTCTGGGATATGAACTGGATACAAGAAATAACTAGAAAGGATCTCGTACTACGAGATTACAATAGGACAAGAAAGGATGTCCACAATACAAGACTAGACAAGACTAGAGTAAGAAACAAGACTAGAGCTTGAACTGGAACTTGAAACTACTTACTTGGTGATCAGAATCCTTTGAGCTCCCAAGACTGGCATTGGCAAGACTGCTTATGAATGTGGCCAACCCCTCTTTATATAGGTTTTCAAGGGCGGTTCCCAAGGGCGGTTGCGACTTGATGATGTCATCATGATGTCATCGACTTGAATCAAGACCTTTGGGTGTCAGAATTCAGCAAATAGACAATCGATCTTGGGGTTTTGGCACGTTCCGGATGCAATGGAAGCATTAGTTTCTCCAAAATCTAATCCAATTATGAGATATAGAAATTGACATGGAATCTAAGGTTTAGATGGTTTCCTTTGTGTCCATGACAACCACTCCCAAGAACCCGATAAAGAACTTAAAGTGCCTGTGATGTGAAATGCACGTTTAACACTAGCGCATTTTAACAGCACCTTAAATGGGTTGGAATAGAGTTATGCAAGGAGAAGGACATGTGTGAGCTTATAGGAAAGAATAATATCCCATATGAACATCTAAAAGACTCACAAAGAGATACTTAAACAGGAAAGGATATTTTAGAACTTCATCCCCAAGGAGAAAATCTCCTCCCAATGCTAATGCATGGCCTTTTTCTACCAAGTTGGGTCTCTCTATAAGTGTGTATCTACGTTCTATGTGAAAGTGTCTCCTCTTCTTGCATTGCATCGTCTAGGCAGCTTTGCGGATATTCCTAAGGAGGTGTTCCGATGATGGTAGGGGTTTCAAGAGCATATTTTTGCAAGGAGGCATAGAGAAATTTGATTGAACATGCAAGAAATGAATAGAGAAAAATATAAATTACATGAAAAAAGGTTTATTATTGCGTGATAATAGTCATGCAAAATTGCTAATAGAAGTGAGATGAAAAGGTCCCATGATAGATCCATCAAGATCTTCATGAAACCTTGAGTAAGAAGATGATGAGCGGACCAATGTAACAAGGTCCAAACTACACATGTAAGAGAATGAACTTGTACTCTCTCAGCCAACCTGCCATTATATAGATCCATATAATAACAGAGACCTTTGGAGTTTTTTGGATTCCACATATGCATTAACATCCTCCACAAGTGCTTTCACTCCTTCCATTGGAGTCTTCTAGTGCTAGTTGTATTCATCACAAGTTAAGTCTCCTTCTACTCAAGTTAACTTGATTGTATACTTAGAAGGCTCTAGATACTCTTTGGTCAAAATATTATCCCAAAGCCACTCATGGGGATTGAGCCGAATACTTCTTCCTTCCCATCCTTGATACTTAATCACTAGGTTGAGCTTGTAACTTTAATAATCCAAAAGCGCTTGATGTCATCATTAACTTGAACCTTTTCAAGCTACTTCATAACAAAGAGGAATTAAGAGTAGTTATTTCTTTTACTATTCGTGCATCAATTACACTATCATGACTTTCATCTACATGATATATGATTTTTTTGTTGGTCGCATGAATCATAAAAAAATGTGATGAACTATGTCTAGAGAAGTTGCGTGCTCGACCAACCATTAGTGTCCCAAGATGAAATCTTTTTGTAATTCATGGCCATGGAAAACAATGAGTGCAGTACTTATGAATATTTGAGAATGAGTATCTAAATACCAATTTTCCCCACATATTGGATATTTGTGCTCCCAACATCAACTAGTGAAGCTTAGGTCTCTTGGACAAGAGACATCCATGTGGAAAATAGTGATTGTTTCATGGTATTACATGAAGCTGCTATGTCAATTAGTGATTTGAACACGTTCGGAGTGTGGAAGCCAACCTGGAATTTTATGAATTTTCATGAGCATTTAAGTGGTCCACACAAACTGTAAGTAGCAAATGGATAGACATCATATGCTTGGCCATTCATCTCTTTTTCACATCCATGCTTTCCTCTTAGATATAGGTTCTATTGAATCTCTTTGCACTTCTCCTCTAATCCATTTAGCCTAAGCTTTCTAAAGTCTAACAAGCATTTTTGGTATAAGAGGCTCATAAGCTTCATTCGACAATTGCTAATATAGTTTAGTAAGGCATCAGTGTCAAGTGTGGATAAACTAACTACTTCACTTGATGAAACATGGTTGGCTCTGAGTAGCCCATAAGACCTCTTCTAAAATTTCTTTGCATGTTGGTTCAATGTATATGCTAGGACAAAAATGAATACTTGCATATCTTTGTCACATATGTATGCATCATGTTGGAGATAGACGTCTGCGGAAGCACGCGAACAACACTTTGCGGAAAGCTTCAAACTTCTCCCTAGGCAGAGCCTTCGTGAAAAGGTCTGCAATGTTCTCCTGCGTGGGCACATATGCCAAGCTGATCTCCCCAGCAGAGAACCTCTCCCTGACATAGTGATAATGCACCTCAATGTGCTTAGTGCGAGCATGGAACACAGGGTTCCTCGCAACTGCCAATGCGCTCTGACTGTCAGTGAAGATGGTGGTGGCAGAAGATTGGCCAACACCCAAATCAGCCATAAGGCGTCTGAGCCACACACACTCAACAGTCGCTGTGAAAGCTGCCCTATACTTAGCCTCACAACTGGAAGTGGCCACAGTAGGCTGCTTCTTGCTCAACCAAGATATACATGAGCTACCAAGCATTTGCAAAAACCACTGGTGGACACACGAGTGTCATAGCAACCAGCCCAATCTGAGTCAGAAAAAGCATGCAAATCTGGCGGTAGTGATCCCCCCTTGGGATAAAACAACCCAAGTAGTCGAGTACCACTCAAGTAGCGAAAGATGTGCTTAACCACTTTCCAATGCGTGACTCCTGGGCAATGCATAAACCTACTCATCTGTGAGACAGCAAACTGAATATCTGGCCGAGTAATGCATAAGTAAATCAAGCATCCAACAGCCTGCTGATAGAGAACAACATCAAATGCATCTCCAGCATCATGAAGACTCAATCGTAAACCTGTCTCCATAGGAGTGACAATAGGCTTACAGTCTTCAAGGCCAAAACGCTGCAATAATGTGTCAATATATTTCGTTTGACACAAAGCCATTCCACCATCAACGTGCATAAACTGAATGCCCAAATAGTGATGCAAATGCCCCAAATCAGACATCTCAAATGAGGCATGCAAATCAGCCTTAAAATCAGCAATATGTGTCTCAATAGGACCAGTGAGCAGCATGTCATCAACATAGACAACAATGATCAGAAGCACATCATTAGCACGTTTAACATATAAGGTGCTTTCAGTTGGACTGTTCTCAAAACCATGTGCAATCAGATAGGCATGATGCCTTCTTTAACCTGCAAACCTGGTTTCTTCATGCAAGTCACCATTCAGAAATGCTGTTTTAATGTCCAACTAATGTACATTTTAACCATGATGGGCTGCAAGTGCACAAATGCTCTGAACAGCAGTCATACGGCATGTAGGTGCAAAGGTCTCATCAAAATCAATGCCTCTTTCCTGTGCATAACCGTTTGCAACAAGCCTAGCCTTATACCTGTCAACTGTACCATCAGGTTTACGCTTCAGCTTGTATACCCACTTAGTGCCAATGGCCTTCTTGCCAGGAGGCAAGTCAGATAAAGACCATGTACCATTCTTCATTATAGCATCATATTCAGATTGCATAACTGCCATCCAATTTTCTGAATTTTATGCTTCATCAAAAGAAACAGGCTCATTCTCATCACAGAGACTAGATGCAGCCATAGCATAGCAATCTGATGCAAAGGAGGCACTATGAGAGCCTGAAGGAGTACGATATGACAAAGGTGCATCTAATTTGTTGTCACAGAAAGTCTGCACCAGCCATTTTGGCATAGTTTTTGCCTGCTCAATATCAGCTCTCTCATCAACAAGTGCGTCATGTAAATTTGCATCAGAAATGGAATGATCTGAATCATCATATGAAACCTGCAAAGGCTGAGAAGTAGCCTCATTTGGACCAGCACTAGCCTGTCCACCTGTAAAAAGAGGCATCAAAGTATCATACATGTCTTTGGAGCTAACAGATGTCTCCTTAGTACATGAAAGCAATGGCTGAATAGCATCTTCCACAAAGACAACATCACGGCTAACCAGAATGCGTTTAGTCTGTGGATGATACAGACGATAGCCTTTACTTTCAGAACTGTACCCAACAAAAATACATTTTACTGCCTTATCATCCAATTTTCTGCGATGTTGTTCAGGCACTAATGCATATGCCAAACAACCAAAAACACGCAGATGAGAAACAGATGGCTTGCGGTCATGCCAAGCCTCATATGGAGTGATAGACTGCAACGCTTTAGTGGGACACCTGTTCAGTACATATGTTGCACACATGACAGCCTCAAGCCAGAAACTATGTGGTAAAGCCTGACTTTTGACCATGCACCTCGCCATCTCCATGAGTGACCTGTTCTTTCGTTCAGCAACTCCATTCTGTTGAGGTGTATACGGCACTGTACACTGGTGTTTTATCCCACGTTCAGCCAGAAATGCATTAAAATCTGAAGACATAGATTCCCCCCCTCGATCAGAACGGAGGGTGCCCATTTTACATGCTGACAGATTTTCAGCCAAAACCAAAAACTGTTTGAAGCACATGAACACTTCGGACTTTGCTTTGAGTGGATATACCCATGCATGCCCAGAAAAATCATCAATGAAAGTCACGAAGTAAAGGTAATTTCCAAAAGAGGGTGTCTGCATAGGACCACAGACATCACTATGTATAAGCTGCAATTTTTGCATAGCCCGAACTGAACCATCTTTTGGAAAGGAAGAACGCTGCATTTTGCCCAAAATACAGCCTTCACAAACATGTTTTCCAGGTGCCTCAAGTTTGGGCAAAGAGGACACCATTTCAGGTTTCTGCAGGCGTAACAAACTAGCAAAATTCAGATGACCAAAGCGTGCATGCCAAAGCTTTGCATCTGACATAGCCTGAGAATCATGAACTGCACATGCCGAATCATTCACAGATCTTTCATAGTCTTGAGCTTATACAGCCCACGACATAAAATGCCAGAAGCAATAATCACATCGCCATTTGAGAGATCATGGACTGTACACCTGTCATCAACGAATTTCACAACCGAGACAATCTTGGCTAATGCAGAAACTGATAACAGATTCTTTTTGACGCCTGGCACAAATAAAGCATCTGACAAAGTGAAAGAACTACCATCAGCAGTAGTCAGAATGATCTTACCAACTCCCATAACAGGATAAGAGGAGTTATTGGCGGATGTGACAGTATTCCCTGTAGGGGCAGGCTCGAGTGAAGAGAAGAAACTGCGTTGCGAGGTAATATGTTTGGTCGCCCCACTGTCAAAGTACCAAACATCTGAGTCTACTGCAGACATGCACTGATCATGAGAAGATGGGTCAAAACTGCAGACAGTAGTAAACGCCCATTCTTCTTCCTGCACAAGATTTGCAGACTCTGTTTTTGGTGTAGAGGCCTCTGCAACAACCATTCCAGCCTCTTTCTTCTTTGCCTCTTTAGCAGCCAGTTTTGGACAGTTCTTTATAATATGATCATTTCCTTTACAGTACTTGCAGAACAATTTCTGCTTTTCTGATTTCTTCTCATCTTTATCCTGGTTCTTCGATTGTGCAGCATTTGCAGATTTCTGCTTACTAGTAGAAGAGCTCCATTTTCCTTTGCCCTTTTGACTAGCCAGGAAAGCTTGATCTGCAACACGCATAATGGACCTGTTCTGCCTGGAATGATCTTCCTGCAACAGAACAGAGACTAATTCCTCAAATGACAAGGCACTCGGATTGCCTTTCATCATCAACCGAAGAGTAGAGGCAAAACTCTGATATGAATCAGGAAGACCATTCAGAACGGTCTGCACAAGTGAGCTATCTGGTATAACCTCATCAACAGAAATCAATTGTTCCTTCAGGTCTTTGATCTTTGTAAGAAAACTGTCCATAGAATCACCTTCATTCATGTGCTCACTCTCCAACTGTTTTCGGAGGTAAGCAACACGAGCCTCATTCCTAGCCTGGTACAAAGTGGTAAGTGTATCCCAAGCATCCTTTGCTGTTCTGCAAGAGCGAATGTGAGGAATAATGGCACGCTTGACAGACAAAGCTATCAATGCATGTGCCTGGGCATCTCTGCCATCCCAACGAATCTGCTCTGCAGTAGGTGCAACAGAAACAGCAGCACGAATAGGAATCTGCGGAATATCATCTTCGACACCATCTTCATCAGCTCCAACACCTGTATTTGCAGTACCTGTCGTTACAGGTGTAACAGGACGTCTTTCAACTCCCTGCACAATGTTCCACAATCCTTTTGCAACCAGTACATGTCGCATCATATAAGCCCATAATGGGTAGTTGGTACCATCCAACTTATCCTCAACAACCATACCTCCCACCTGATGGGCATGTTACATAGTATACAAGTGACTATATAAGATCATGAATCAAGTAACCCCCATCAAGTTACAACAATGTCGAAAGCTATCATGTGGTAGAGCTTTAGTCAAAGCATTTGCAAGATTATCTCGAGTGTGATGAACCTCTTTAAGAATAATGAAGCAATCTCTAATGAAGTGATACTTCACCTCAATGTGCTTGGTCTTTGCATGATAGACCACATTCTTAGCGAAAGCAATCTCTAATGAAGTGATACCTCACCTCAATGTGCTTGGTCTTTGCATGATAGACTGGATTCTTAGCCAAAGCAATGGCACTCTGACTGTCACTGAGCAAACGAGGTACATGTTGAGGTAAACCTATATCACAAGCAAGATGAGAAAGCCACAATGCTTTCTTACATGCCTCACTTGTTGCAAGATACTCTTCTTCTGTGGTGGAAACAACTGTACATTCTTGAAGATGAGATCTCCAAGAGATAACACCTCCAACAAAATGAAAAATGTACCCTAATGTAGACTTAGGATTGTCTACATAACCGGCATAGCCAAAATCTATGTAACCAATAATGGATGCTTTCCCTCTACCTAAGCATAGACACTTGTCCGTAGTGCCACTTTGATATCTCAAAATCATCTTGAACACTTCCCAATGTTTCTTGCCATGATTAGACATACATGTGCTCACAACTCCCACTGCAAATGCAATGTCTGGTCTCATAGCTACCATGGCATACATGAGACTACCAACAACAGACAGATAGGGAATTTTGGTCATGAATTCCTTTTCCTCATCTGATTTTGGGCAATCATCCTTGCTCAATTTCAGATATGTGGGTAAAGGTGTACTCAATGCCTTTCGACCCTACATATTGAACCTATGAAGTACTTTCAATATGTACTCACTTTGAGACAAGTATATGTATCTTTTACTCCTATCATGAGTAATGCACATGCCAAAAATATGTTTGGCATCCTCCAAATCCTTCATATCAAATGTCTGACTTAACTTCTTTTTGAGAATTGACAAATCAACATATCATCCACATAAAGTATCAAGCTACCATCTGAGCATCTCTTTGTGTAGAGACAATGATCCTCATTGCTTCGAAAATAGCCTTGAGACTTCATAAAAGCATCAAACTTTTGGTACCATTATCTAGGGGATTGTTTAAGTCCATACAAGCTCTTCTTGAGCTTACAAACTAGACTTTCCTTGCCAGGAACTAAATAACTCTCTCGTTGTTCCATATAGATCTCATCTGTAAGATCTCCATGCAAGGAAGCAATTTTCACATCCATTTGTGTGAAGAGAGATGGTGGATGCAATCCAAAGATGAGTAGGTGCCGCTACGACCAGCTTCACACCAGCCAACTGAGACTTCAGAGTTGATTAGTAGACCCTTTGAGCTTCCTAAATCCACCAAAATATCAGCCAAGTACTTTGGAGCATGTATCCCAAAAGTTTAAGTCAAGACAGACTAGTTGCGAAATGACTAGCTCCCAAAACTTGCTATTTTTGGACATACAGCTGCTGGAAAAAATGAACAGTGCTCTCAACCTGGAAGGAATTAGAAAAATTCCTTTTGGGCATAGCAAATAGACTTAGCAAGCTTCCCAATCCAAGTTAAAACACTTCAAATGATGGACTGAGCACTGAGAACAAGTTTCATCAATTTCTGGAACCTCCCCACAATTCTCGGGGCACTGCAGAGATAGACCAGTAAGCAGTAAAATGCAGATATCTCCAAAAGTATAAATCCAATGACCTTGAAAATTTATAGGTAGATAGTAGACAGTGAGAGCTATCCAACGCACTTGAGAACAAATGTTCAGTAAAACTCGAGATATGATCTTCTGAAGGTACTGCTCTGAGTGAGTATAGCAGAGAACAAAACAGAGAGGTAGATGATAATAAATATATAGATTCACATATGATTACAACCACATTGGCAATGAATCTTTGCACAATGGGAGTAGAATGATAGAGCTATGGAGTAAGCTCTTCAATCTCTACATAATGACATGAAGTGGTCACGTACAAGGCTTGCTAATCGCCTCTTCCTTCTTGCTCCTTTTATAGCTATTCTTGGAGGGAGTTTTGAATTCGAATTCGAATGGCTCCACCTAAAAGTGATCCCCAAAGTTAGGAGAGATTCCCTCAGCTCAAAAATTCGTGATTTTGGTAGTTGGAGCCACGAATTTGCGTTTACATCATGGATGAGGTAAGCCATCCTTTTACTTTTTTCTTTTTCCATTTACAAGAGATAAAATGTACTCTTTTACAAGAGGTGTTCACATGACTACTCATGTGACTTATAAATAAGGATAATATCAAGCATATCAAGCATGTAGGCTTGGGCAAAATGCACCAACAGCTCCCCCTCAAGCCTAACATGCTTGGCCTCCAAATAAGTCTTCAATTGTCCTTGATTTCCTGCAAGCCAATCATCAACTTGAATCTACTTAACTTCGTACCATCAAGAGCTTTCGTCAACATGTCTGCATATTGCATATCTGTAGAGATATAGGATAGTTGAATATCCTTGCTCAATAGCTTCTCCCTTACATAATGGTAGTGGACTTCAATATGCTTGGTTCTAGCATGGTATACCGGATTAGCTGCTAGATGTAGTGAGCTTGTGTTGTCACCAAAAATATGAGGTGTTGAAGAATGAAGTCCAAGATCTGTGTACAAAGATTTTAACCACATGATTTCTTGAGTTGCATTAGCCAAGCCTCTATATTCTGCTTCAGTAGAAGATAATGCCACGGTTGGTTGCTTCTTCGATGACCAAGAAATGATTTTTGAACCTGCAAATGATATATACCCTGATGTGCTTCTTCTATCATCTTTAGATCCGGCCCAATCTGCATCTGAGTAGACCTTTAGCTCAATATCTGAAGTAAATGAATAAAACAAACCTTCATTCATGGTCCCCTTTAGGTACTTGAGGACTCGCTTGGCCGCTTCCATATGTGGTCTTCTCGGCTTATGCATAAACTGACTCAATATGCTAACACTATAGCATATATCCACCCTTGTGAGTGTTGCATAGTTCAAACTTCCAACCAAGCTTTGATAACTTGTGATGTCTTCAATTGGCTCTCCTTCATAAGCACTAAGCTTATGATTTTGCTCCATAGGTGTACCTGCACACTTGGTATTTTCCATCTTGAACTTGACGAGCATGTCATGGACATACTTCCTTTGTGTGATGTATATACCTGAATCTGTGTAGATCAACTCCAATCCAAGAAAATAAGTGAGTGGTCCGAGGTCAATTATTTTGAACTCCTCCTTCATTTGACTCTTTACCTGTTTGATTCCTTCATGATCATTGCCTGTGATAATAATATCATCAACATACACACATAAATAGATCACTTCAGATCCATTCCTCTTTATGAACAAAGAGGTATCCGCCTTGCTAGCTTTGAATCCTTGGTCCTGCAAATAAGTCACCAATCTGAAATTCCAAGCTCTTGGAGCTTGCTTCAATCCATACAAAGCTTTCTTTAGTTTGCATACATAGTTAGGATGATGTGCATCCTCATATCCAGGAGGTTGTGCCATATACACTTCCTCAGAAATCCATCCATTCAAGAAAGCATTCTTTACATCAAGTTGATAAAGATTCCAATTTCTAGATGCAGCAAGACTAATGAGAACCCTAATTGTAGGCATTTTTGCAACAAGAGAGAAAGTCTCCTCATAATCAATACCATGGGTTTGAGCAAACCCTTTAGCAACTAACCTTGCTTTGTGTCTATTTATACTTCCATCTGGATTCCTCTTGATTTTGTATATCCATCGAGATCCGATTATCTTCATAGATGGCTTGTTAGGTACAAGCTCCCAAGTGTCATTCTCCTTCAAGGCTTCCATTTCTTCATCCATTGCATCTCTCCAAGCTTTCTTGCTTTGTGCTTCTTCGAATGTGGTAGGTTCTTCATTGGTTGAATCCTTTGCAATGTAGATTGAGTGCTTGGTGACCAAAGAAGTATCATAACCAAACCTCTCTGGTTTCTTCTTCTCCCTCGAAGACCTTCTAAGTGGTTGATGTGAGCTCTCGGGTCCATATGTAGCATCCTGCATCTTTGCTTTACCTTTGTTCTTCCATAGCTTTAGTCTTTCCAAGTCTTCTAGGTCAATCTCCGAATCACTTTCTTCAAGCTGCTTTGGTTCCTTTGGTTGAAGTGATGGAAAATCTTCATCCAAGTCATATGGCAGCTTCACTTTCCTGTCATCATCAAACCATGATTTGTTTTCATCAAAAATTACATCTCTACTCACTGAAAATCCTTTATTGGTTGGATTGTACAATCTGTATCCTTTTTGGTTTTGATCATAACCAATGAATACACACTTCTCTGCCTTGGGATCCAATTTCCCTCTTACTTGAGAAGGAATGTGAGCATAGGCTAAGCATCCAAAGATTTTACAATGCTCTAGACTAGGTCTTCTTCCATTCCACACTTCATATGGAGTGGTTCCATCTAGTGACTTAGATGGAAGTCTATTTATGAGATATGTGGCTGTAGACACAGCCTCTGCCCATAGGTAATTTGGCAATCCCTTTTCGTTGAGCATGGACCTTGCTGCTTCGACAATAGCTCTGTTCCTCCTCTCTGCTACACCATTGAGTTCGGGTGTATACCTTGTAGTGACTTCCCTTTTAATGCCTTTTTCATGTAAGAAGGCATCAAATTCAGAAGAGAAGTATTCTCCTCCACCATCTGATCTGAGTCGTTTCAAAGTCCTACCTGTTTGGTTTTCAACAAGAGCAATATACTTCTTAAAGCAATTAAACACTTCATCCTTGTGCTTCATGAAAAACGGAATGGTCCACCTACTACAATCATCTATGAAAGACACATAATATCTTGAGCCTGATATAGATGGCTCCTTACTTGGACCCCACACATCCGTGTGCACTAGATCCAAAGGATTTTGATACATATATCCTTTCTTATTGAAAGGTTGTCTATGAGCCTTGCCGAGTTGACAAGCTTCACACTTATAAATCATGTGTTGCCTTGTGATATTAGGCAAACCAAGTATACTTTGGTCCCTGCAAATTTGTTTGAGTGTCCTCTCACCAATGTGAGCAAGCCGTTTGTGCCATATCTCCAACTCTGTAAGAGTTTGAGATCCATAGCTAAACAAAGCTATGTTCTTTGTATCTTCCACTTCAAAAGTGAAAAGCCTTCCTGTCTTTTCTCCTTTGGCAATCCTTCGAAAGCCTTGCCTTGGGTCTTCAACATATGCTCCAAATCGATTGAATCTAACCTGCAATCCTTTTTCAACAATCTGTCCAACACTTATTAAATTTTTGGTAATTGTAGGGACATACAAGACTTTGCTTAAGAGGTTCATATTCCCATCTGACGTCTTCACATTACCTATCTTCTCCACTGAGTGCTTTGTGTCATCTCCTGTCTGCACTTCATGCTTGTTATGAGGATCTTCCAAATCAGAAAGTAAAGCCACATTTCCTGCTACATGGTTCGAGCATCCCGAATCAATGTAAAATATGTGATCATCATCCTTACCCTTCTTCGCTGATAGATTCATAATCAATAATGAATCTTCTTGACTTTGGTCCTCTGCATAGTTATTGTAATCTCTTCTTCCTCTATGGCCACTTTGATAGTTGTTGTTGTTGTTGTAATTGTTGTTGTAGTAGTTGTTGTTGTAGCCTCCATTGTACCTGCCTCTATTTGATCCATAGCCACCTCTATTGAATCCTCTTCCTCTTGAGTTCCTCGGGTTCCTAAAACATTCTTCAGTAGTATGGTTAGATAAGCCACATATGTTGCAAGGTTGAGATGATTGGAATCTCCCCCTGCCTTGCTTTCCACTTCTGCCTCTTCCTCTAGCTCTTCCTCTACCTGCAAAGTTTGCTTGGAAAGAGCTTCCTTCATCTTCATTCTTCCTATTCTTTGACTTGTCCTTGACCTTAGCTTTATCAGAATATAAGGCAGAAGTTTGATTACCTCTTGAGGACTCACCACCTTTGCTAATCTTTGCTTCATGAGTGAAGAGTTGGCCCATGAGTGTGTTGAGGTCGGGTACATGCATATCCATGTATAAATCCATGGCTGTTGTGAATGAATCCCACTTGTCGTCTGCTTTGATTCCATTCATGATTTGTCTTATGATTTGCTCCTCTTCAATTACCTCTCCAATGCTTCCAAGTTGGTCGGAAATCTCCTTCATCTTTGTGACATAATCAGTCACATTTTGCTTCGGGCTTTTCTTCATTGTTGTGAACTCCATCCACAATTGGTTCTTCCTTGCTCGAGTGTTGGAAGAGAAGAAAGAAGCAAGTGCATTCCAGGTCTCTCTTGATGTCTTGCATCCCTTGACATGAGGTAAAAGAAAATCAGAGATTGAGTTTAGAATATAGGACCTTGCGAGTGCATCCTTCGAACACCAATTTGAAAGTCCTTCCACTTCTTCATGTGATGGTTGCCCTTTGTTCCTCATGGTTGGCATTGCTTCATCTCCGGATATGAATCCATATAGATTCCTCCCTTGAAGGTAAGCCTCCATCCTTAGAGACCATGCCGGGTAGTTGTTTCGATCCAATTTGTCAAATGTTGATGGAAATCCATCTCCCATGTTGCTTGACTATGCTCTGATACCACTGTGAAGAGAGATGGTGGATGCAATCCAAAGATGAGTAGGTGCCGCTACGACCAGCTTCACACCAGCCAACTGAGACTTCAGAGTTGATTAGTAGACCCTTTGAGCTTCCTAAATCCACCAAAATATCAGCCAAGTACTTTGGAGCATGTATCCCAAAAGTTTAAGTCAAGACAGACTAGTTGCGAAATGACTAGCTCCCAAAACTTGCTATTTTTGGACATACAGCTGCTGGAAAAAATGAACAGTGCTCTCAACCTGGAAGGAATTAGAAAAATTCCTTTTGGGCATAGCAAATAGACTTGGCAAGCTTCCCAATCCAAGTTAAAACACTTCAAATGATGGACTGAGCACTGAGAACAAGTTTCATCAATTTCTGGAACCTCCCCACAATTCTCGGGGCACTGCAGAGATAGACCAGTAAGCAGTAAAATGCAGATATCTCCAAAAGTATAAATCCAATGACCTTGAAAATTTATAGGTAGATAGTAGACAGTGAGAGCTATCCAACGCACTTTAGAACACTGAAAAATGTTCAGTAAAACTCGAGATATGATCTTCTGAAGGTACTGCTCTGAGTGAGTATAGCAGAGAACAAAACAGAGAGGTAGATGATAATAAATATGTAGATTCACATATGATTACAACCACATTGGCAATGAATCTTTGCACAATGGGAGTAGAATGATAGAGCTATGGAGTAAGCTCTTCAATCTCTACAAAATGACATGAAGTGGTCACGTACAAGGCTTGCTAATCGCCTCTTCCTTCTTGCTCCTTTTATAGCTATTCTTGGAGGGAGTTTTGAATTCGAATTCGAATGGCTCCACCTAAAAATGATCCCCAAAGTTAGGAGAGATTCCCTCAGCTCAAAAATTCGTGATTTTGGTAGTTGGAGCCACGAATTTGCGTTTACATCATGGATGAGGTAAGCCATCCTTTTACTTTTTTCTTTTTCCATTTACAAGAGATAAAATGTACTCTTTTACAAGAGGTGTTCACATGACTACTCATGTGACTTATAAATAAGGATAATATCAAGCATATCAAGCATGTAGGCTTGGGAAAAATGCACCAACAATTTGGACTAGCTCTAAGTCCTCCATTGCAATGAATCCAAGCAACATGCACAAGGTAGTCATCTTGACCACTAGAGAGAAGATTTTCTCGAAACCAACACCATGTTGTTGCTTTAGACCCTTTGCAACAACTCGTGCTTTATACTTTGGAGAAGCACTATCTGATGTGAATTTCAACTTATATACCCATTTACATGGTAAAGCTTTCCTTCCATTTGGAAAAGGTACTAAAGCCCAAGTACCATTCTTGTGAACAAAGTCCAACTCACACTTCATGGCACGCTCCCATGTGACATGATCCTTTATCTGCATAGCCTCTTTGTAGCAAGAAGGCTCATCGACATCTGTTAGCATAACAAAATCTAAACATGGAACATATCCATCAGGTGTTTGAGACACATGTAGAGCATCTCAATGGTTGCTGAACAAGAACATGTGCAGACTGATCTGATCGGACATGCCCTTGAACATCCCTATGTGCAGTATTTTTATGCATGCTAACTGGAGGACTAGTATCCTCAAACACCACTTTTCTCACTTCAACCTCCCTAATGGACTGTTTATGCATCTTAGACTCATTGAAAATGACACCACTACTTTTGATCACTGATTGTGTTTCAGAATCCCATAAGCGATATCCAAATTTTCCTTCTCGACCATATCCAAGAAAAATGCATTTCTTTGACTTATGGTCCAAATTTTGTCTAAGACTCTTGGTTATATGAACATATGGTTCACACTAAAAAACTCAAAGAGGATCATAATGTGGTGGCTTCCATGTCCATAACTCTTGTGCCACTTTCATACCTTTGGCAGTACTAGGTGAAAGGTTAATCACATGAACTGCAGTCAATATTGCTTCTGCCCAAAAGCCTCATGAGAGCTTTGCATGATGCAACATAGAAACTACTCTATCTTCAATAGTTCTATTCATCCTTTCAGCTACACCATTTTGTACTAGGGTATAAGGAGTTGTAAACTCTCTACAGTCCTTCTAGTCTAACAGAAAAGGCTGAATTCATGTGAGGTATACTCACCCCCATTATCTGAACATAAAGCCTTAAGCTTACTTCTTTTTTTAGTTTAAACTGAAGCAATCCATTTTTTGAAAGTGGGAAATACCTCATCCTTTGATTTGATGGCATATACCCAGACTTTTCTAGTAGAATCATCTATGAAAGTGACAAAGTAAGGAGAACCACCTAAGGACCTAGTGGGCATAGGACCACACAGATCTGTATGAATGAGATCTAAAGGCTGAATTGAAGAGTCAATGTGGGTTCTATGCACATTTCTGGTTTTCTTTCCATATTGACAATGCTCACAAAAAGAAAAATCAAAGGAACATAACACAGGTAAGTAGTCAGAATGAGAAAGATTTTCCATTCCACTATGAGATATATGGTCCAAACAACCATGCCAAATTCAAGCCATAGGTTGTTTAGTAATAGCTAACAAGTATTCTTTTTGTGATACAAGTAAAGGATAAAGTGAGCCAACTTTTCTCCCTTTTGAAATAACCATATTGCCCTTTGATATACAAAAGGACTGAGCATAGAAGACCACCTTGTAACCAAGGTCATCAAGTTGACCAATTGACATCAAATTGCATGATAACTGAGGTACATGGTGTAAATTATGCATAGTAAATTTTGAACCATCAATGAACAACACAACCACATCAATCCCCACAACGTCACAATGGTAAAAGTCACCAAGTCTCACGGCACCAAGAGACTTTGCTGCATAATTAGAGAACCTTTCTCGATGTGGTGTCACATGGAAAGAAGCACCAGAATCTAGCAGCCACGTGTGGGAAAGAGAATAATCCATAAGAGCCTCAGTTGGCATAGTACTATCAAGTGTCAACACATCATCATCATTAGAAATAGCATTAATTTCTTCAATCTTCACGATCGAAGTAGATTGTGCAGGTAACTATTTAACATGCCCATCAACATTCTGTCATTTACCTTTAGCATTCTTTAATGCATAACAATCTTTCTTCATATGTCCTTTCTTATGACAATAATGGCATTCAATATCCCTCTTCCTTGATTTACTTCTACTCTTATTCCATTGACCATTCTTTTCCTTGTTCTTGCTCCTGCCACATTGCTGATTCTTTTCTTGGTAAGAATCACGAAGATTATATGCATCTCCACTCTCAAGGCCAAGCATAGATTTTTTACGAATCTCCTCACTCAAGAGTGCTCCACATATGTCATCATAGACAAGTTTACCACCAGGTTCACTATTGCTAATTGTTGACATATTTAGGTAGTGATGTGTGTGAACACACTAGGACCGCCGGGGCACTTTTTTCCCTCTTTAGGAGGTTTTTTTCCCGCGGCTTGTATATACGCCTATTGCCCTAATGGGCTACTTATCTTTGTACATTCTCTAGTAATACATTCAGTATTGTGTGTTTGTGCTCCAAGCTTCTTCTTCTTCCTTGTGTTGTTCGCGTGCTTCCGCAGACGTCTATCTCCAACAATTGGTATCAGAGCAGGTCATCGCTTCATCTAGGGCACCGTCGACACTCCTCAGTTTGCAGTCTCAGATTCGCACGAAATTCGGCGAGCATACTCAAGGTGTTTTGGCCTCCGAATGCACTATCGTAGCGCTTGTGCAAGCTATTTCGTCTTTTTGTGCCAAAGGTATATACCAGTTTCTGTTGGCCAGTTTAAGCGTCTCGAAGTCTTCTACAAGTCTAGCAGAACTCATCTGGGCAATTCTGTTCAACTTTTTGAGATACAGTCAATTTTCTGCATCAAGGTATTTTAGTCACCGGCCATGGTTGAAAGCAGTGATGTATTCCGTATGTTGGCTGTTGAGGATAAGTTGGATGGTACCAACTACCCATTATGGGCTTATATGATGCGACATGTTTTGGTTGCAAAAGGATTGTGGAACATTGTGCAGGGTGTTGAAAGACGTCCTGTTACACCTGTAACGACAGGTACTGCAAATACAGGTGCTGGAGCTGATGAAGATGGTGTCGAAGATGATATTCCGCAGATTCCTGTTCGTGCTGCTCTTTCTATTGCACCTACTGCAGAGCAGATTCGTTGGGATGGAAGAGATGCCCAGGCACATGCATTGATAGCTTTGTCTGTCAAGCGTGCCATTATTCCTCATATTCACTCTTGCAGAACAGCTAGGGATGCTTGGGATACACTTACCACATTGTACCAAGCTAGGAATGAGGCTCGTGTTTCTTACCTCCGAAAACAGTTGGAGAGTGAGCACATGAATGAAGGTGATTCTATGGACAGTTTCCTAATGAAGATCAAAGATTTGAAGGAACAATTGATTTCTACTGATGAGGTTATACCAGAGAGCTCACTTGTGCAGAACGTTCTGAATGGTCTTCCTGATTCATATCAGAGTTTTGCTTCTACTCTTCGGTTGATGATGAAAGGCAATCCGAATGCCTTATCATTTGAGGAGTTAGTCTCTATTCTGTTGCAGGAACATCAGTCCAGACAGAACAGGTCCATTATGCGAGTTGCAGATCAAGCTTTCCTGGCTAGTCAGAAGGGCAAAGGAAAATGGAGCTCTTCAACTAGTAAGCAGAAATCTGCTAATTCTTCATATTCAAAGAAGGAAGATAAAGATGAGAAGAAATCAGAAAAGTAGAAATTGTTTTGTAAGTACTGTAAAGGGAGTGATCATATCATAAAGAACTGTCCAAAACTGGCTACTAAAGAGGCAAAGAAGAAAGAGGCTGGAATGGTTGCTGCAGAGGCCTCTACACCAAAAACAGAGTCTGCAAATCTTGTGCAGGAAGAAGAATGGGCGTTTACTATTGTCTGCAGTTTTGACCCATCTTCTCATGAGTAGTGCATGTCTACAGTAGACTCAGATGTTTGGTATTTTGACAGTGAGGCGACCAAACATATTACCTCGCAGCGCAGTTTCTTCTCTTCACTCGAGCCTGCCCCTATAGGGAATACTGTTACATGTGCCAACAACTCCTCTTATCCTGTTATGGGAGTTGGTAAGATCATTTTGACTACTGCTGATGGTAGTTCTTTCACTTTGTCAGATGCTTTATTTGTGCCAGGGATAAGAAAGAACCTGTTATCAGTTTTTGCATTAGCCAAGATTGGCTTGGTTGTGAAATTTGTTGATGACAGGTGTACAGTTCATGATTTGTCAAATGGCGATGTGATTATTGCTTCTGGCATTTTATGTCGTGGGCTGTATAAGCTCATAGACTATGAAAGATCTATGAATGATTCGGCATGTGCAGTTCATGATTCTCAGGCTATGTAAGATGCAAAGCTTTGGGATGCACGCTTTGGTCATCTGAATTTTACTAGTTTGCTACGCCTGCAGAAATCTGATATGGTGTCTTCTTTGCCCAAGCTTGAGGCACCTGGAAAACATGTATGTGAAGGCTGTATTTTGGGCAAAATGCAGCGTTCCTCCTTTTCCAAAGATGGTTCAGTTCGGGCTACACAGAAATTGCAGCTTGTACATAGTGATGTCTGTGGTCCTATGCAGACACCCTCTTTTGGGAATTACCTTTACTTCGTGACTTTCATCGATGATTTTTCCAGGCATGCATGGGTATATCCATTGAAGGCAAAGTCCGAAGTGTTCATGTGCTTCAAACAATTTTTGGTTTTGGTTGAACATCTGTCAGCATGTAAAATGGGCACCCTCCGTTCTGATCGAGGGGGGGAATATATGTCTTCTGATTTTAATGCATTTCTGGCTGAACGTGGGATAAAACACCAGTGTACAGTGCCGTATACACCTCAACAGAATGGAGTTGCTGAATGAAAGAATAGGTCACTCATGGAGATGGCGAGGTGCATGGTCAAGAGTCAAGCTTTACCACATAGTTTCTCGCTTGAGGCTATCATGTGTGCAACATATGTACTGAACAGGTGTCCCAGTAAAGTGCTGCAGTCTATCACTCCATATGAGGCTTGGCATGACCGCAAGCCATCTGTTGCTCATCTGCGTGTTTTTGGTTGTTTGGCATATGCACTAATGCCTGAACAACATCGCAGAAAATTGGATGATAAGGCAGTAAAATGTATTTTTGTTGGATACAGTTCTGAAAGTAAAGGCTATCTACTGTATCATCCACAGACTAAACGCATTCTGGTTAGCCGTGATGTTGTCTTTGTGGAAGATGCTATTCAACCATTGCTTTCATGTACTAAGGAGGCATCTGTTAGCTCCAAAGACATGTATGATACTTTGATGCCTCTTTTTACAGGTGGACAGTCTAGTACTGGTCCTAATGAGGCAACTTCTTAGCCTTTGCGGGTTTCATATGATGATGCAGATCATTCTATTTCTAATGCAGATTTACATGATGCACTTGTTGATGAGAGAGCTGATATTGAGTAGGCAAAAACTATGCCAAAATGGCTGGTGCAGACTTTGTGTGACAACAAATTAGATGCACCTTTGTCATATCGTACTCGTTGAGGCTCTCATAGTGCCTCCTTTGCATCAGATTGCTATGTTATGGCTGCGTCTAGTCTCTGTGATGAGAATGAGCCTGTTTCTTTTGATGAAGCACAAAATTCAGAAAATTGGATGGCTGCTATGCAATTTGAATATGATGCTATAATGAAGAATCGTACATGGTCTTTATGTGACTTGCCTCCTGGCAAGAAGGCCATTGGCACTAAGTGGGTATACAAGCTGAAGCATAAACCTGATGGTACAGTTGACAGGTATAAGGCTAGGCTTGTTGCAAAGGGTTATGCACAGGAAAGAGGCATTGATTTTGATGAGACCTTTGCACCTACATGCCGTATGACTACTGTTCGGAGCATTTGTGCACTTGCAGCCCATCATGGTTGGAATGTACATCATTTGGACATTAAAACAACATTTCTGAATGGTGACTTGCATGAAGAAGGGTATGTTTTTCAGACCCATGGCTTTGTGCAGAAAGGGCATGAAAACCAGGTGTGCAGGTTAAAGAAGGCATTATATGGTTTAAAGCAAGCACCACGTGCTTGGTATGAGAAGATACATGCCTATGTGGTTGCACATGGTTTTGAGAACAGTCCAACTGAAAGCACCTTATATGTTAAGCATGCTAATGATGTGCTTCTGATCATTGTTTTGTATGTTGATGACATGCTGCTCACTGGTCCTATTGAGAAGCATACTACTGATTTCAAGTCTGATTTGCATGCCTCATTTGAGATGTCTGATTCGGGGCATTTGCATCACTATTTGGGCATTCAGTTTATGCAAGTTGATGATGGAATGGCTTTGTGTCAAACGAAATATATTGACACATTATTGCAGCGTTTTGGCCTTGAAGACTGTAAGCCTATTGCCACTCCTATGGAGACAGGTTTATGATTGAGTCTTCATGATGCTGGAGATGCATTTGATGCTGTTCTCTATCAGCAGGCTGTTGGATGCTTGATTTACTTATGCATTACTCGGCCAGATATTTGGTTTGCTATCTCACAGATGAGCAGGTTTATGCATTGCCCAGGAGTCACGCATTGGAAGGAGGTTAAGCGCATCTTTCGCTACTTGAGTGGTACTCGGCTACTTGGGTTGTTTTATCCCAAGGGGGGATCACTACCGCCACATTTGCATGCTTTTTCTGACTCAGATTGGGCTGGTTGCTATGACACTCGTGTGTCCACCAATGGTTTTTGCTTCATGCTTGGTAGCTTATTATTGCAGAGCTAAAGAGCGCAAAAAGCAGAGAAAAAAGACGGGCCCCAAATTTTTCCGATTTGGACACACTAATTTTTGTAACATAACCACTTTTGTATATATTTTCCGTTGTAAATGCACTAGAGGAGTCCTCTAGATGCATCCCCTCAGAAGATTAGTGAATTACCCATGTACATTAGTAGGAAGTTAGCATTTTAGTGAATAAAGTGCCGGTCTCTTGTGTGAAAGGACCAAACTTAGGGCACTAGTATATAAGTCAAAAGTGACTCATTGTAAAGGACTTCTTGTCATTGTGAAGAAGAGCACTTCTGAAATTTCGAGTTTGCCTCTTCCTTGCTGATTTTGATCTCCATTTTGCTCATGTATGTGTGTGTGATGCTTGAAATGCAAGTGTAGGACTGTTGTCTACTCCTTCCCCCTTGTTTTGAGTGGCTGTAGTGCATGCGTAAGCTAGGAGAAGCAAAAACGCGGGTGTTAGTAATTCCCGTAATTCACTGTTTCTGCCATAACTTGCAGCAGAGTGGTCAGAATTGAGTGAAACCACCACCATTGGATTCGTCTCGGCGAGAGCTTCGAAACGAGTACCCTATTGCCTATGTTCGGAGTTCTGGGCTGGGAGAAAACCTCAAAAAACCAAAACTGCTGAAAGTAGGCTTGCGGCAACACTTCCAGTTTTTCAGTAGGTGTGGGTAGTATTGATCTTTTCTCTTGCTTGGATAGTTAACTCACTTCATTTTCTATCACGTGTGCACATGTCTTCATACACTTGGTAAGTCACTCCTTCGGATTGATAATTAAATGTGTGCAAAGGACTCCACTATATGCACTTGTATGGCAATCGAGGTATAGTCTCATTGGTACAAGTCCTTGAGTCATCACGACTCAAGTACACACGTTTTTGGCGCCGTTGCCGGGGACGCACTCCACCAAGTTGCCTTCGTGATAGTTAGAGAGCAACTGTGATCGAATCGTACTTGTAGAGGTGAATTTGTCCATTGACGAGTAGTATTCCTTTTCAGCACTTGTCACTTCTCATCCTTGAGGTGTGTGTGATAAGTTTTAGGTTTAGGCGTAGGAGGAGGGAAGAGAAGGAGGAGTTAGGGTTAGTTTAGGAGAGGAGTAGAGAGGAGAGGAGAAGTAGGAATAGGCAAAAAACCCAAAAAATTCACCAAAAATAGACCAAAATTTCAAGTTCTGTCCCAAAAAGTATAAAAACCCAAAAAATTGACTCATTTGACACTTGCTGGAACTCTGGTATCGTGAGCGACAGCGACCGGTATCGCGGATCTGGTATCGTGCGTTCGAGGCTGTTTCAGTGAGAGTTTGAACCCAAAGGGCAAGCTAGAGCAGACAAAGGTGAGTTCTTATCAAGATCATTCACTCAAAGCACTTGAAACATGCACAAAACGTGATTAAAACAGTGCGCAGTATCGCGGGGGGGGTAAGGAGAAGTTATTTCTGAGTTGTTGTGTGTTAGAGAGGCCTAGAAGGGAGGAGGAGTGTAAGAGTGGCAAGGGGGGTGAGAAAATTTCCACATTTTCTTGTGATTGGGCTTGAGTATCGCGATCGGTTGAGTTCTGGTATCGCGATACCAAAACTCCCTTGTATCGCGATATTCGCCGTCAATATCGTATCGCTTGATACCTAACTTGGTATCGCGATATCTCACTGGTATCGTGACCCTGAGTTGGTATCGCGATCGCACAATTGCGGTAGTATCGTATCGCTGGTCATCGACCCTGGTATCGCGATACCATTCTGGTATCGTGTAGCCAAGTCGGTATCGCGATCGCGCTTACTACAGTGGTATCGTATCGTCTCCCATTAAGGACAGTATCGCGACACCATCGTGAGATCGTATCGTCTAGAGTCTCTAGTATCGTATCGTGGTGTTCCAAGGGAAGTATCGCGAGACTATACTTAGTATCGTATCGTTGAAGTTTAAAGTTCGTATCACGACACTACTCAGGTATCGTTTCGTGCACTCACTTGGACAGTATCGCGATACTGTCACAGGTATCGTATCGGCCAAGTTCGGTGGTATCGTATCGCTTCCCCCTAGAGTTAGGTATCGCGAAATCACACAGGTATCGTATCGGCCAAGTTCGGTGGTATCGTATCGCTTCCCCCTAGAGTTAGGTATCGCGAAATCACACTGGTATCGTATCGACAGAAGATCAGGTATCGTATCGTTGGAATCCTTTGGTATCGTATCGTCATAGTTCCAGTATCGTATCGTGTGCAGCAGGGGTATCGTATCGTCTGCTTCCCAAAGTAGTATCGCGACACCACACTGGTATCGTATCGCCTCTGTGCCTGGTATCGTATCGTGGGCATGGTCTCGTATCGTATCGTGTGATTGTCCAGTATCGTATCGTTTGGATTCTGGTATCGTATCATAGTCAAAGCAGTATCGCCGAGAGCAGTATCGTCAGGAAGTTGTATCGCCGAGATAAACCCTTTCTTTAGTCAGACACTTTGAGCCTTTAGGAGAGCTAACCAAGGGGAATCTAAGAAGTATAAAGGGAGGCTTAGGTGTGTGAATGAACTTGAGGTCAGGAAGAGTGCTAAGTAGCCGAAGGAGCGTCATCTCTTCTATAGGAAGCACTGCTCAGGTCAGTCACCACTCCGTCTACTCAGAGACCTCTAGTGAGTCTGAGGAAGACATACCCATGGCATCGGAAGACATGCAAGGTCCAGCACCACATAGGAACTTCATGTCTACAGTGGAAGGTGAGTACCGCACTGCCTTACAATATGTGTCCACAAATGCCCAGGAGATTCCAATCTACCTGGATGGCTTAAACAGGTCCGTTGCCAGAATGGCAACAGCACAAGATGTCACCATCATACCACGACCAGCGGTCAAATACGAGGGAGGCGCTTACATTGACAAAATGGGTCACATCTACATAGTAACTGAATTTCCGGAGAGGATCAACAAAAGAGGAGAGTTCATGGATCCCAACAACTCTGAAGAGTTAGTGACCACCCCTAGAGGCAGATCACAAGTATCACGGGTCTTGAGAGGAGACTTGATACCTCAAGACGACTACCTGTTAGAAGTCTACATGATTCACGGAGCAGACTTATTGCTTCAAACTGACGTACCTGTTCAAGGAATAGGAGAGAGCCCCATGACATTCTATGAGTTGAAAGACCCAGAGGACGAAACTAGACTCACTTACCTAGATAAGAATCGAAGAAGATATTGGCCGGTAGGTGTCCTAGACAAGGCTCGGCTGAGATACATGGGTGCGCCTGTATTTCCTCAGAGGGAGCAGGCAACTACCTCGCAGAATCCTTTTGGAGATCAACAAGAGACGGAACATACCACATCAGGACAGACCAGTCAAAGAAGTGTGCCCAACCGCACTCATGTACAGTTTGCAACTCCAGGTGAGCACACACATAATCAGACCTACACAGGGATGGGGAACCACTTCCGACCACCGGTCAGACCACGACCACCTGTGGGAGGACAGCCAGGAATGCCTCCATTACGACCAGCTGCCCCAGTCTTCCCTGTAATGCCCAGACCACCTGAACCAATGAGAAGATTGAGACCAATCCAAGTTGCTAAGTTCATGAGAAACCATTATGATGGATCAGGAGAGCCATATGATCATATTGCCGAATTTAAATAAGTTCTAAGAGCAGAACAAGTAGAGGACTTCTTTGTGCAGTATGAGTCTTTTGGACTCACCCTCACAGGAACAGCTCTAACTTGGTTCCAACCTCTAGATCCCAATCGATTTGGAAACATGGAGCAATTCTTTCAAGAATTCATAGGAGAATTCACAAAGAGAGGGATTAAACACAATTCTGCATCATTAATCCATAGCTTTAAGCAAAACCCTAATGAAACTGTGAAGACTGCTGCCCGAAGATTCAACCAATACGTGGATAGATGCCCTACGGCTGAGAGACCGACTCAACAAAAGATGATTTCATTATTTTTGGATGGACTCTCTAACGGGACCTTAAGAACCCTAGTGTATGTGAAAAGGCTGCAAACATTGAGTGAGTGTCTGCAAGAGTGCATCGACTTGGAAGATAACCTTGCTGAGGACCTTAAGGGTACTACCGACCTCACAAAATCAGAAGACTCAAGAAGTACGGTTACGTCCAATTCTAGTAATGTGGAAGAACTAGCGGAACTATTAGCTAAGAAACTAGGAGTCCAAGGACAGAGAGCTTACCAATATCCAGCTCAAAGAGTGCCTATGATGAGGAGGTGTAACTTATGTGGAGGAGAACATCCCACACACTTGTGTGCCAGAGGAGGAGCGGGTGTACAACCAATGTATCCACACAACAGACAGCAACAACAAGGGACTTCTTCATACTGCCACATCGAGCAAAAATATACCAATCATACAACTGAGAACTGTCCCTTTAATAGGCAAACACGACCTGTCAATCCACCACAATACCGACCTTATGGATACCCACCTAGAGAGCTTGGTAGGGAGATGCCTAGATACAACCCGCATCCGGTAGGAGTTCCAAGACAATATGAGCAAGCACCATATCCACCACCACAACCAGTGTTGGGACCCCAACTGTCACAACCTCAACAAGTTGTACCTGTGAAGTATACTCAACCAGAAGAAAACTTGGAGAGAGCCATAATACCAGCTTCAATAGCGACCAATGTAGAATCAACCAACCAAGGGTATGAACCTCCACCAGGAGAATACTATTCATATGAAGCCAACATGATGGAATATGAACCAGCATATGACGCGGCCTATTATGGATATGAAGGATTTGATCAGACTTATGGAGCGGAAACTGCAACTTTAATGTATACAATGCCCAAAACACAGCAACCAGTGAGACCTCCCATTAGACCACCAGTGCAGAGAGGACCATGTTATAGATGCGGAGGGGATCACTTCATTCGGGAGTGTCCTCGACCTTACAACCCTCCACCACCCAGGATTTGGGAAGGATATTGTAGTGATTGTGGGAAAGAACATCTTTTCAGAGATTGCCCCAAGAACCCTACAAAAACTCAAGGTCCTGCACCAATCAATGTAATAGAGGTCATAGAAGAATCCGGAAGTGATAAGGAGTACACTGTACCGCTGAAAGCTATTACTAGAGCTCAAGCAAAACAACAAACAGGAAAACAACCTGAAGAGAAACTAGAGAACAATAAAACAGGAGACGCTAACATTCAGATAGTCGAGGATTCAGAGAACTCACGTGAAAATACCCAAAACACCAAAGTACAAAAATGGAAAGAAAGACGAGAAAAGCTCAAAGAAAAATGGGCAAGAAACAAGAGCCAAGACAGCAAAAAACAAACGAAGGGTTCTAGAAAGCATAATGAACAAAAAACGCATAAGGAGACCCCTGAAACACCATCAATTAACTCAGAGGCAAAGAAGCCAGAATCAATTCTAGCGGACCCAAAACCAGAGGAATTGGACATGTGGTTAAAAGCATACCAAGCTAGAATCAAAATGGGACCAAACCTAGAACAACATGAAAGACTCTATCCTCATGGGGAATTAGAGAAAGAAAGACTGGCGATATGCAAAAAGCTCATCGAAGTAGCACAGGCGACTCTAGAAAAAACTATCCCAATTTTGCCTGAAACAAGGATCGCACAGGAACTATATGAAGAGTGCATACAACCTAAGGATAAGGAACCTAGTCGGGAAGATGATCGAAATGAACGAATGAAATCTCAAGAAGAACAGGTATCCATAATACCCGACCTAGAGGAAGATTGGTCCAAAGATTTGTGGAAAAGAATTAGAGAAGAGCAATGGAAAAAGGATGGAATCAGTCCACCTCCTTTTGAGGAAATAATTGGAGAAGATGGTCACCATGATCATAACCTAGAGGAAGCATATGAGGAAGTGTCAAGATTTGATAAAGGAAGAGAGGAAACCATGAGCATTTCAACGTTGCCTAACTACATGGGAGAATATGAAAGAGAGTCGATAATAATACGAGCACCCACAGTGCATGGGAAAGAAAAAGGAAACTCAGAAGAGAGTTCACACAATCTAACAGAACTTAAGAAAACAAAGGTGCAATGTAAATTGACGGTGGAAGAGTTGCTTCAACTTAGACCACATCTATGGAGACAGCTAGCAAATCAAATAGAGCCATCGGCAGAGAAAGGAGAAATGAAAGGAAAGGAAAAAGAAAACCACTCCAAAATACGAGTTCCAGTTGATAAAGTAGGAGAATTTAGTGAAGGAGATGAAGGCAATACGTGCTTACCTGTCACCTACAATGGGTACATGACCAAGGCCATCTTAGACACTGGAGCCGGAGTAGGAATTGCAACGAAGGAAATTTGGGAAAAGTGGGGTAAACCAGCCTTACGACCCACTCGCATGAAGCTACAATTAGCAGATGGACATGTAGAGAGACCCCTAGGAATATTGGAAGGAATTAGGTTAACCACGTGTGGAGTAGAGTTTGAACACACATTGGCCATATGTAAGTTTGAAAAAGCAAACAATTATGAAATGATATTAGGACGACCATTCATGCGACAGATGCGAGTAGTACAAGATTGGGGCAGAGATTCATTATATCTCCAACATCAAGGGAACACTACCAAGATAAACCTGCACACATTCGCTTATAGGGATGTCCCTCCATTACAATGGAATCCAGTCCACAAAGAGGAAGACGACCTATCCGTTCACAGTGCTGGATCAAGTGACCAATCTTGGATGCACGAGGATGCCCAGTTGTGGATGTGCAAAGAAGCCGAGAAGGAGGAGTATAAAAAACAAATGTGGCCAATAGGGCACCCTAATTATCGATCGGTAGAAGACCCCGATTATATGCCTCAAATTTTTTCAGATGAACTCTTTGAACCACATGGCTGGATGGAAATCCTAGCCACATTAGATGTTTGTGTGAATGAGGAAGTCTTGACGATGAACGACTGTATAGACGAGGAAGGATATGACGTGAACCTCTACATGGTTGTTCTCCAAGAAGTAGAAGCAGGAGAAATTGTAGAGGAAGAGGGGAAAGAAGAGTACGAAAGCATAGAAATGGAACCAGAGTTCGACTCTGAAGAACAATATTTAGAAACTATGCAAAAAGAATCAAAAGAAAGGCCGACAGAAGTCTTAGCAATTGAGACTATCCCAAGAATGCACGAGCATAGAGAGGACACAAGTAAAGTGGAACCTGAACCAGACCACTTCGAAGTTCCAGAACATTTTAAAAGATACGAAGTGGAAGATAGGAAAATAGCAACTCAAATGCCTAAACGAGAAGCACGAGATGGAGAAGCCTATGATAACAAAGAACAAACCAAAAAAGTGGTTGTAACGATAGAAGACGGGGAAGAGAGGTGCACGTATATTGGGAAAGACGTATCAGACGAGGAAGAAGAGGAACTCATCCACCTTATCCGAGAATATCGAGATGTATTTGCGTGGACGTACAAAGACCTTAAGGGTGTAGAACCTAGCATATGCGCTCATCGAATCCCTATGACAGCAGATGCAAAACCTTCCAAACAACGCCCTTACACGTATAACGAAGTTTACGCTGCGAAAATAAAGGAAGAAATTGACAAATTACTAGCGGCAGGATTCATTTATGAGATTGAACACACAGAATGGGTATCACCACTAGTGGTAGTGCCCAAGAAAAACGGAAAACTAAGGGTGTGTATCAACTTGAAAAAAGTAAATGCAGCAACTATACGAGATAGTTTCCCTTTACCCATCACAGACCATCTTTTGGAAAGAGTTGCCGGCAAGGAAGTCTATAGCTTCTTGGATGGATTCTCTGGTTACAACCAAGTAGCTATTGCAACTGAGGACCAGCATAAAACCGCATTCGCGACTGAATGGGGAATCTATGCATTTAGAGTGATGCCCTTCGGGCTCACTAATGCGCCAGCCACCTTCCAACGATTGATGTGTCATGTTTTCAAAGAATTTCTGAGAAAAAGCATGGAAGTATACGTAGATGATCTGTGTACATACTCAAATCAACGACCAGATCACATACCGGAACTGCGAAAAATATTCAACAAATGTAGGCAGTATAGAGTTTGCTTGAACCCTGAGAAATGTGTCTTCATGGTAAGACAAGGAAAAATCCTAGGACACATTGTTTCCAAGAATGGAATATCAACAGATGAGGATAAGATTAAAGTCATATTGGACTTACCAAGACCCAAGAATGCTAAAGAAGTACAAGCCTTTATGGGACACTGTGGATATTACCGTAGGTTTATTCACATGTATGCCATAATAGCCAAACCCTTATACGGTCTATTGACTCAGTTCACTTGGACGGACGAGTGTGAGAAGGCCTTCAACGAGCTTAAAAAGAGGCTGAGTACCGCCCCAATTTTAAAATCACCCAACTGGAACAAGCCTTTTCATATTCATGTTGATGCTTCTAACTATGCAATTGGATGTATCCTTGCTCAACCGGCCAATGAAGGAAAGCTTGATCATCCAATCGCTTACGCAAGTAGACAATTAAACCAAGCAGAGAGAAATTACACGACTACTGAAAGAGAGGGCTTAGGAATGGTCTACGCAGTAAAAAAGTTTAGACATTACCTCTTAGCCAACAAGTTCAAATTCTTCATTGACCATCAAGCCTTGCTGTATCTAGTCAATAAGCCTTGCAACACAGGGAGATTGGTACGATGGTTCTTGTTACTAATGGAGTTTGACTTTGAGGTAGTGGTCAAAAAAGGAAACACACACGTGAGAGCAGACCACCTTTCTAGATTAAAACACGGAGAGCCACCTAGCGGAGTACCGGATGAATTACCAGATACGTATTTGTTTAATCTTGAGGTATGTCCAAAGTGGGCGGAACGACTAATTCCTATACTCACCCATGGTCCTCAACACTCAATAAATAAGGATAGCAAAAAAGAGATTCTTCAAACAAGAAATTTACACATTGTTGCGGGAAGTATGTATTATAAGGAACCCAACGGTGTCTTATCAAGATGTGTCGAGGAGGACGAACAGAAGCAATTAATTCAGCAAGCACACGTAAACAAGTGGAGAACCCATCAAGGGATGCAGGGAACAATACGAGAATTAAAGAGGTTAGGCGTATATTGGCCTGATATGTCCAAGGACGTTCACGAGCATGTAAATAATTGTGTGGAATGCAAAGAAATTAGCACAGAGGATCACGTGTCCTTACCCTTTTCCACCATAGCGCCTAATTGGAGTAAATCATTAGTGCAATTCCTCAAAACCAAAGAACACGAAATAGGAGCTGGCCTAGCAAGAAAGCGATCCTTAGAAGAAATGAGCAAGGATTATGTGATCATAGGGAGACAATTGTTTAGAAGAGGAAGAGACAATCAACTCAGATTGTGTGTGCATGAAGGAGAATATCTTCCCATATTAGAGATGGCTCACGCAGGAGCTGCTGGAGGTCATTTTTCAGCAGACAGAACTGTCAAGATGATTCTCTTTGCAGGCTTGTGGTGGCCAACTCTACATATGGATGCGGAGACATATGTGAGAAGTTGCGAAATATGCCAGAGAGCGAAATATCCCGTTCGAAGAGACGACATGCCTTTAAGACCCATGGTTTGTGCAAGAGCGTTTACCAAGTGGGGAATTGACTTCATAGGACCCATCAATCCACCAGCCAGAGGATCACATGCAGAATACATCATAGTAGCCACCGATTACCTGACTAAATGGGTAGAAGCCAAGGCTACCAGAAAGAATGATGCTCAAACAACTGCAAAATTTCTCTTTGAGCATATTTTCACACGATTTGGACTACCGATCGAGATAGTGAGTGATAGAGGAACTCACTTCCTAAACGAAGTCATTGAATCACTTATGAATGAATTCCTAGTAATCCATAAAAAATCTGCCCCATACCACCCCCAAGCCAATGGCCAGGCAGAGAGTTCCAACAAAGTACTATGTACGGTATTGACAAAGATTGTCAATAATGGAAGGTCAGATTGGGACAAACAATTGCATCATGCAATTTGGGCCTTCCGAGTGGCATATAAAACGGCCATTGGAACTACACCTTTCAACCTAGTGTATGGGCAGAATGCAATTTTGCCTATTGACTTCTTAATACCTACATTAAAAATAGCCCAGCAATATGAGTGGAGCGGTCATGAATTGTCTCAGCAATTAGATCAAATCGAAAAGCTGCATGAGACTAGATTGCAAGCGGTAGCAGGCATCTATGCCGCTAAACGGAGACAAAAGGCATACTATGACTCACATATTAAAGATAAGGGACTCAAAGAAGGTGATTTAGTCTTGGTGTACACCCTAAAACAGCACGCAAAGAAGCTCCAAAAACGCGGATATGGTCCCCTGATCATAAATCGAATCTCCACTAGTGGTGCAGTCAATCTCGCCACACTAGACGGCGACATTCTTCCCAATTACATCAGTGGATGCCGAGTGAAACGATTCATGGAGCCTCTGACCGATGAAATGCTAGCTAGACTGTTGGGAGCTCAAAATAGGAAAAGGGAAGAAGAACGAATACGAGAAGAAGCGAGACAGGAAGCCCTAGAACGCATTAGGAAACGGAAAGAATGGATGAGGCAAAGAGACGAACACTATCTCCAAGGTGAAGAACCTATCCCTATGGCTAATTATCGAGTCAATAACCCTGATACGAATGGTGTGTACAACGCACATCCTTACTTAAACTTAGGGATTGGTCAGACGGAGTATAAATTGATAGACGCATTAATCGACTCAGGAGCAGGACTTAGTTGTGTACGAAACAAGGTCATAAAAGATCAGCAGTTGAAGGTGAATCCCACAAGTGCACGATTGATAGGAGTGGGAGGTCAAACCCTAGAATGTATTGGAACGACAAACATATCTCTACACATAGGAAATTCCTCCATGAAACAGAGAGTGTTAGTCTGCAACGATGACGACCTGATAGAAGACTTGATTTTAGGACAAGACTGGATTATCGAGAATGAAGTATGTATCCATCTAGCTCAAGGGTATATCTCTGCCAAAATAGGGCACAAAGAAATATTTAGCTTATTAGGAGAGAAGCCACTGTGCCAACCTAAGATTGTGGAAAATTCGGAGAATGGCTTAGGCAAAGAACCACAAAGGGAACCCTGTACCCAGACCCCTAGAGTCAATATGGAAACAGCAGAGACCTCGAATGCAAGGATGACCGCAGAAGAACCTGAACCTTCCCAAACGGTCAAGAAAAGTTCAACCACTACCCAAAACTATCAACAGGCTACCCAACCGACTTATTGGAGAACCTCAAGCACAGGTTCCGGTCAGACACAACACAAATACAAATGGGTGCGCAAGGATCAAATGAGCATTCAAGGACAACCAACACTCAACCCAGAACCAGCAAGAGGAGTAACCAAGTCTATGGAAAAAGTAGTGCAAATTTGGGTTCCGAAACCCTTACTCGAAGCTCAGAGAGGCCGACAACAGATATGGATTCACAAGAAGGCTGCTCGGAATGCAAAGAAAGCTAGGACGACCCAAGAACATACCTCTTTTCAAGAAAGACGAAGCAGCAGACCCAAGCAATCTCAACAGCGAACCCTAGGCACAGATTTTGGTGCTCAGAGTCAGATCAAACCAATACCAGCCAATCAAGGACGCAACAAAAGAACATGTATCAAAAGGGTGACCACGACCCAGATATGGAGGCCGAGGAAAGTGCAAAGAAAAACTTCACCATTTGACAATCCTAATTGCACTCATGAAGTACACAATGCACCTAAAGTATGCATAATAGGGCCACATTACACGGTCACGCATTTGGCACATGATACTCCAAACAAGATTAGTGGTGCACATTCTCCAAGGGAGATTAGCTCTCAGCTTGAACTCAAATAGGAATGGATCTACAGTGTACATAAATAAAAGCTTCGGCTATGCTAACAGTTGTTCTCTTTCAGGAAAATGAAAAAGAAACTAAAAAGGTGGTAAGAGATCTCAACTTTGGGGTTATGGGAACGGAGTGAAGAACGATGATACTCAGAAATGCACCACACTACTGCATTCTTTGGTGTGAAACTAATATACTTCACTTACGAGTGCAGATGTCTTCTCAAGATTCTGAAGCAACCATACCTGAAGAAGCCATGGATTTCCCACCCCAAAGTATTACAAAGGCGAAGGGACATTGGTTCCGGGAGGATCAACCTGACGGGGAATCGATCTTCCTTGCAACAATCAAGATCATGGACACTGATCATCAATTTACTATTCTGTCCCAGGATTTTCGAGTACTGCATGGGATGCCATCTATACAGGATATCCTGACGAAAGCAGGCATTCTCAAGTATTTCGAGTTGCCCATTTACAAACCAGATTTCCAAAGATGCACACAGGTGATGAATACATTACAACCAGCATTACATGACCCGTTGGTACCAGAAGCTAGAGTAATGGACAAAGTTGGAGAATGGGTAATTATTCAGTTCACCCATGAACTGATCAAGGAAGCTTTTGGATGGGAGAAAGATGGGATTACAGTGGTGAAGGAAGAAAGCCGAGGTGCCAAAACTAGGACATTCACCGAAATTAATCGGGTGGACATCGAGGAGGCGGTCAGGCTAATTCACCAGCATTTCTGCTTTCCTAACATGCACCGATACACGGCCCCACAAAAAATCATCGTGCAATTACTGTCGCATGCAATCAAACAAATCGGGAATCAAATTAATCTGACCCCATATGTGCAGGAAAGATTGTTCGAAGCGAAGAAGCAATGGAAAAACAAGAAGTTCCTCAATGGAAGTATTGCACTGACCATTCTGATATACCATGCGCTAGGCATCAGGGAGCATCTACAAGAAATGCCCTCATCAACAGGTTTAGCTCAATATGCCAAAGTAGCAACTGTCCCTAAGAAAAAGAAAAAGACAACCACTGTGGCGATGGCGGAACCAAGCTCTCAACCCAGAATGAGAGGCACAAAAAGACTCAGAGAACTCGAGTTACAGGAAGAGGACACACAAATTCGGAAGAGGGTCCATGTTCTTCCCAAGGCCACGATTGAGAAAAGAAAAGAAATAATGGAAAAAGACTTGACAGAAGCTCTCGAAGAGACCCATCAATATACAGAAGGGCAAGTTAATTTGCCAGTGCAAGGTCACCACTATAAGCAATCACAACAAGCAACAGACCAGAAAGCCAAGCTCACAAAAGTCC
Organism: Ceratopteris richardii; assembly: GCA_020310875.1. Classification (NCBI taxonomy): domain Eukaryota; kingdom Viridiplantae; phylum Streptophyta; class Polypodiopsida; order Polypodiales; family Pteridaceae; genus Ceratopteris; species Ceratopteris richardii. Next base: position 20,977,104 of record CM035432.1, on the reverse strand, counting down.
ATAGATATAAAGAAATAGGCTTGGATAATTCTAGTTCGGTCTCGGAGAAACAAGAAGAACCAGACAATTCTTTGCTTAATGTCGATATTCAAAGCGAATCAAAAGATGATGGACATTGGGATGAATTAAATGAAGTGGACTATGGCGCAACCCAAGACGGCCACAAAGAACAGGATCAGACAAAAGAGGTAGACACAAATGCTACTAAACAGCCGGAGGAAGAAGAAAGGCAACAACCTGTTCAATCAAAAGACGCCTCCACTACCCATATCAAAGAAGGTAAATCTGATAATGAGGAACAATTAGTGCTATGAGAGGATAAGCCTCAAGAAGAAGGACATGACGAAGAACCCTTCACACCACTTAGGGTTGTGGCAGAACCATCCCCCATGGATGTCACATTTCAAGGAAGTGCCACGAAATCTAAGGATCAGGGTAAAAACAACGAAGAACTGAATGTACAACTACAAGTCCGACAACCACATAATGAAACTATTCATGTGGAAAAAGGGAAAGATGTACACACAGGAGAAACCCCAAGTATACCAAGGACATGGCTAAATGTCGACATAGCTCAGCTCAAGCCTGTGGTGCAGGATATGATTCGAACTGCACTAGACACCCAACAGTTAATGCTTGATGCTGATGAAGATTACGATCAGGCCATGCGTGAAAAGCAGGAGCTTCAAAAAGAAGGTGTGGATCTGGCTAATAGGTTATCAAAAGCAGAAGCTCAAGCCTTAAAGAAACACGAGGAAATAAAGAAGACCAAAACACAATGCCAGATATTAGAAAAGGAAAATGCTCAACTAAAAGAACAAATTTTGGAGCTCACGAAGAAATTAGATATGACAAAAAAAGAGAAAACAAGGATCAACGCTCGTGGTAAAATACTCAAATCACAGCTCAAGGTGAGTATGGAGGAAGCGGAAAATTTAAGGAACAGGAACAAGGAGCTCATGACAGCTCTCCTCAGTGATCAACCACCAGCAGAAACTAATCATTCAACGGAGGACATAAAAGAACTGGAAGAAAAGATCACCAAGATGGCAGATCAGCTCAAACAGGAGCAAGACACCATTGCTGATTGGGAAAAAAGGTATATGCATGACACTGCAGCTCTACGCAAGAAATGGAAAAAAGCTGAAAATGATTATTTCAGACAGTGCAAAGAAGACACAGATCACATGAATATAGTTGCTCAAGAATTGATCAAACATCAGGAGACGATTGCCAAGGCTGAAGCAGAATTAAAGAATAAAGATACACTCATCAAACAGCTTCAGGAACAGATTGAGCGCCAAGACAAACAGGGGACACCAGTAGTTCCACACGCAGCGGAGGCTACTGTGGAGGAAGAGGTACGTCCTCTCTCTCCTCCCTTGTATCATTCACCAATAAGGGCGGAAAAGGAGGTTCCACTAGAACCTAACACACGCGACATTGCAGAATTGAGCAGACCAGAAAGGGCACTACTGGTGTCCCAGCTCACTGCTGATTTTGAAGATCAGATAATTCAGATAATGAAAGAGGCTCAGATTGAGCATAAACAATTAGATCACATTTTGAAGCCATTCAACGTGCCATACGGCCTACTTAAAGAACAAACACGGATGTATATAAAGTCTGCAACGAATAAAGATCCGGACCACAACCTTCACTTTAAACATGACACGTTCAATTACACTCAAGAGGAGTTCGAGAAGGCGGATCCAACATGGAGAAGGAAGATTTTGGAGAAGAATCCAACGTTGCGGGTGCAGTGGGAAGCATCACCATACGCGCTTCAAGCCAACCCATCTTTTTGTCCTGTACCCCGCAGACGAGCTTGGTCGCACTTTTTGGAAGGTCAGCGCCAAGGCAGTATCAATAATCAGTGGCTTAATTATCCGCTACTACCTAGTCCGCCACATAATTACCTACCGACCGAAGAATATATGGTAAAAACAATGGAATTTTGGATTGCGAGATACGCTACAGTTCCGGATTTAGCCGTCAAGATGACCAACAAAATATTCAGTATGATCATTACAGTTTTGAAGGTATTCCAGCATGCGAAATATACATTCTTGAATTTTATCGGCATTACGCAAGGGTCTGAGGCTCTTATTTTTGATTTATCAACCATTCCGAGCCGCCTCACACTTATGGCCTATTATTCTCGTCTCATGTTTTTGCCATCGACATATATGCAAACGTTTGAAGAAGCATTCTTTACCGGCTTTTTTGAGATTGATTCAGAAATTTTTGTTAAGATGACTTCCAACCTGAATGCAAGACTGGTGGCCTACGAAACAAGTTTCTTTGCTGATCATAGACAGGCGCCAGAAGACGGAGTAAAGTCAAGGCAATGGAAGGAATTTATGATATGTCATGCAAATCTGCTGAACCAACGAGAGCAAACCGCCATCCAAACATACACGCGTCGCCTCAGAAAGCCTGTCGAGGACGACAGAGTTCAGGAGGAGGGACGTGTAGAGGGACAATCAAGCAAAAAGAAAAGAAGAAGAAGGTCCAAGTCCAAAAGTGCGCAGTAAAAGATAAAACATCAAATGATCAAGGACCACTCTCTGCAGGAAGCCCCGCAGGGGCGCAACACCCATCTCTGCACAGAGCCCCGCAGGGGCACGCACCAGGCTACAAAGCTAAACCCCAGGGTCCCGAGTTATGGACTTTTCAAACATCAGAGTAGGACCAAAAGTTAGAAAGGGGTAGAGGCTGAAAAGTTGAAGAGGGTGACTAAGAACAGCACATTCCTAGTCACTGGTGGCGTGCGTGGCAACCCGAGTCAACAGGCAAGACAACTACATCAGGCTCTCGAGTAGTAGAGCTTGAATCAAGAAGGCCATCGAATCTGCATGTCTGTTTAACTGCAGACAACACTGACCAAGGGGAGCGTGCAGTGGAAAAGCTGAAGCGCCTCTAAAACGTAATGCAAGATCAAGAAGCAGACAACACTACCCACGGGACGCGTTCGCGAAGCAAAGTCTGTCAAGGGACGACAGAGACGAAGAGGGGGAGAGTGTTGCAGAGCTAAAGAGCGCAAAAAGCAGAGAAAAAAGACGGGCCCCAAATTTTTCCGATTTGGACACACTAACTTTTGTAACATAACCACTTTTGTATATATTTTCCGTTGTAAATGCACTAGAGGAGTCCTCTAGATGCATCCCCTCAGAAGATTAGTGAATTACCCATGTACATTAGTAGGAAGTTAGCATTTTAGTGAATAAAGTGCCGGTCTCTTGTGTGAAAGGACCAAACTTAGGGCACTAGTATATAAGTCAAAAGTGACTCATTGTAAAGGACTTCTTGTCATTGTGAAGAAGAGCACTTCTGAAATTTCGAGTTTGCCTCTTCCTTGCTGATTTTGATCTCCATTTTGCTCATGTATGTGTGTGTGATGCTTGAAATGCAAGTGTAGGACTGTTGTCTACCCCTTCCCCCTTGTTTTGAGTGGCTGTAGTGCATGCGTAAGCTAGGAGAAGCAAAAACGCGGGTGTTAGTAATTCCCGTAATTCACTGTTTCTGCCATAACTTGCAGCAGAGTGGTCAGAATTGAGTGAAACCACCACCATTGGATTCGTCTCGGCGAGAGCTTCGAAACGAGTACCCTATTGCCTATGTTCGGAGTTCTGAGCTGGGAGAAAACCTCAAAAAACCAAAACTGCTGAAAGTAGGCTTGCGGCAACACTTCCAGTTTTTCAGTAGGTGTGGGTAGTATTGGTCTTTTCTCTTGCTTGGATAGTTAACTCACTTCATTTTCTATCACGTGTGCACATGTCTTCATACACTTGGTAAGTCACTCCTTCGGATTGATAATTAAATGTGTGCAAAGGACTCCATTATATGCACTTGTATGGCAATCGAGGTATAGTCTCACTGGTACAAGTCCTTGAGTCATCACGACTCAAGTACACACTTATGTATATGTTGGTTGAGCAAGAAGCAGCCTACTGTGGCCACTTCCAGTTGTGAGGCTGAGTATAGGGCAGCTTTCACAGCGACTGTTGAGTGTGTGTGGCTCAGACGCCTTATGGCTGATTTGGGTGTTGGCCAGTCTTCTGCCACCACCATCTTCACTGATAGTCAGAGCGCATTGGCAGTTGCGAGGAACCCTGTGTTCCATGCTCGCACTAAGCACATTGAGGTGCATTATCACTATGTCAGGGAGAGGTTCTCTGCTGGGGAGATCAGCTTGGCATATGTGCCCATGCAGGAGAGCATTGCAGACCTTTTCACGAAGGATCTGCCTAGGGAGAAGTTTGAAGCTTTCCGCAAAGCTTTGGGCTTACTTCCTTTTGTGGAGTGATTTCCACATAGCTTGGCACTTCCTTATAGAGGAGTGTGAGCTCCTTGTTCACCACATCATTCCCGGGGGGGATTTGTTGACATATTTAGGTAGTGATGTGTGTGAACACACTAGGACCATCGGGGCACTTTTTTCCCTCTTTAGGAGGTTTTTTTCCCCCGGCTTGTATATACGCCTATTGCCCTAATGGGCTACTTATCTTTGTACATTCTCTAGTAATACATTCAGTATTGTGTGTTTTTGCTCTAAGCTTCTTCTTCTTCCTTGTGTTGTTTGCGTGTTTCCGCAGACGTCTATCTCCAACACTAATAGCTGTGCAAAACGTATCCCATGATGATGGCAAGATGCATAACAACAATAGTGCTTTCATTTCATTATCGATATCCATTTTTTGAGCCTGTAATTGGGAGAATATAGCATCAAACTCATTTAGATGAGCAACAACACTATTTGTGTCCTTCATGTGAAGGTCATATAATTTTCTCATCAGATACACTTTATTTGATGCCCTGTCTTTTTCATATGTATTGCATAACATTGCAAAGCTCCTCTGCACTTTCACTATCTAATATTATAAAGTAAACATTATTTGCCAGGTGCAAGCGAATGGTAGACCTGACCATTTCATCAAACTCATCCCAATCATCTTCATCCATGTCAGCAAGCTTCTTTGAAATGCCATTTACTGGCTTCCATTGCCTCCTTTGAATCAACACGTCTTTAATCCAATTCTTCCATAGAGCAAAGTTTGTGCCATCAAATTTTCGAATCTCAAAATGTTCTTTGCCCTGCAAGTTATAGATCCTCCTTGGAAAATTGGCACTAGACCCTGATCCACTAGATGTGTCTGAGACCTCTGATGCCATGATGGTGAAGAACTAAATAGAATGAAAATGGAGCTAGAAAAGTGCAAACACCAACGAATAAGTGTATCAAGGAGTAAATCGACCATTGTATAGTTGACTAAACCAAAAATCTATAAAAATTTTGCCAGAGTATCCTCTGCAAAATGAGCATATGACAAGTGTCAAAATATCATAAAATTGCAAGTATTGACATGTTTACCTGCATAGTGAATCACTGACTCCATTGCATATAATCAGTTACCCAATAGAACCTAACTAGGCTTATCGAGCACCTATGAACTGTTGATGACATGATTGCTCCTACTTCATCTACATTTGTATCCACATGAGTGCATCTCCATTTTGTCTATTTCCATTTTATATTGTATTTACTTTGTATTTGGGTACCTTGCCATGTGCTTCTACTAGTTGTATTCATTCTCCTTTCAGGAGATTTATCCCACATATGATGTTCTTTTGAGAGCCCCTCCCAAATCTATATAAGGAGGGCCTCTCCCCTCATTTGTACTTGGTTGGAAGCTTGAGGAGCCTACTCCATGCTCTTGACAAGATCATTTCTAATCCACATGAGTTTACCCATTTCATGGTCTACTCATTTTGTGTCTCACACATTCTTTGTTTTGTGAGAGTACTTTACTTTTCATTTTGCTTCCGCGTGTGTACTCTCTACATGGTATCAGAGCGCTAGGTGGAGGTCTTGGTGGTGCGTTTGGTGGTCATTTTGGTGGCGGTGGTGGTGGTGCTTGAGTGGTGGTGGTTTTGCTTCTTTATCATAGAAAGGATCTTTTGGCCATCAAGCTCATGCTCATAGAGCATTTTGGGTAGCAAGTTTGCCCACTTTCCCACCTCCCACCCATTTTCTTCATCATTTTGAAATCCCTTTAACCCCACTTTTCCCTCCCTCCCACCCTTGCATTTGGTGTTCTTTTGTGCTCATTTCGAGGTTCATTATTGTAACCTTTGTGTGGAGACTCCATTCCATTCAATATGCAACTCTTTGTGATAATCATATATTGGGGTTGCTATTGGATTTCAAAGATCTGAAGTGTTTATAAACACTGTTATAGAGATCTTTGGTCCTCTCTGCCATGATTTTGATAGCATATTTCTAAGAGAGGCTCTCTCGAGTTCATTGCATGTTACTACACAACACTCTTCCTTTCATCATCAACACTTTGACAATATTTTGTGTCACTATTACGATCATACATGGAGTTGGTGTTTCATCTCATATTTTTAAAGTGTTTACAAACACTATTGAACGTTCCATAGGTACATAATCATTTGCGGACTGTGCCTCGTCTCAGTAACTACATCGACCAGAATCTGCTCAGTAGATCCATTGAGCATTATTCTGCTCAGTAGCTCGATTCAAACATCTTGTAGAGATTACAACAATTGTCTCTTCCATGCTTCAAATGTCTTACTTCTGGTTCCTCTCAGAATAGAGGAGAGGAGAAAGGGAATCTCTCTTCTACGCTGCCAATAGATCAAGCCACCTGAACCAAAGACAATGCACCAGACTTAGCACACAACCTTCTATCAGAAGGTCTAGTCATGGTCGACTTCCTCAAGCAGACGATCGAGATTCAGAGGTTTAGAGTGTTCTACTCATCATCAATGTACAAGGTTTCGAGTGTTCGGTGGAATGCTTAAGCACAGAGGCTTGCGCACTTCAGACAACAGAAAAAGCAACAATTCAGCCACTATCTGTTCTTGACCCTCTCTGCTACAGTCAAAAATCGACAATGACTTCTGTCAAGCTAATAGGGAGAGATAATCATTTTCTCTGCTATTCCTCTGCAAAGAGAGAGTGACGACCTGGCTATGTGTCACTATCACATCCTCCACTTACAACACAATGGCATTTGCTCGAGGCAAAGAGAAAGCAACGTTCTGCTTAGGCCAAAGCTAAAATAGGAGAGAGAGAGAGAGAGAGAGAGAGAATAACTTTCATCTACATCTGTGTGTGCTAAAAAGCCAATCGCAGATTGTCTCTCTCATAGGAGATCACGAAGCTTCTAGGCGACCATATGTATGCAATCACGAGTAGCTATCTCCTGGCGTTCATGCATTCATGGAATGGTTCAACATGATCTGGATCCACCTTCTCTGACTTACGTGAGAGAGCATCGAGAGATCAGAAGCTTGCGACATCTTCAAGATTGCACAGAGAGAGAGAGAGACAAATTGATCTCTCTTCGTAGTTGCATTCGTCTGCAATCGCATTGCCATCTCTGTATTAGCCTTGCTCAGTCCCACTAAGAACTCTGATAAAACTTAGTTTCGACCTTGATATGGTAAGGATGTAGCATGAGTTACCATCAAGAGTGCTGTCAGACCGCACGCCATCTCTCACGTGGGCAGCAGAAGATTTCGGCGGCAAGCACCATTGACAAGATTAATACTGCACTGGTGCAAATTTTGTGGTGCCAAACTTCAGAAGCATCTAATTTTGGCGTTCAAACAGCTCCAAAAACACTATTTTTGGTGCTGTGTAGAGAGTAGGTACTGCAACTCTGCGAGTCTTTGACTGAGTAGAACAGAAGGCAACGAGCCCATGGCGCAGTCTGTTTATCTCTGTTGCCGTCGACACTTGATAGAAGCCAACTCGTGAGTCGTGGTGATTTGAAGTCGCAAGAATTTGACATCATACATGACGTCCACAAGCTTGTACATTGAATCTACGAAGATTGTTATCTCATGTTATGTCATAGGACAACCACCAATAGTTCATAATCTCTCCATGTTCGAAGTCCTCATGATTTATCATTCAAAGTAACTCCCTCAAGATAATTGTTGTAAAGAGTTACTTTATCTTTCCTAGGGTATCCATCCTTTATTTTGGCACACTCAAGGCACTAAGTGCCTCCCTCTTTGTACACTCAAAATATAAAAAGAAGTATTGTGTGTGTGTGTGCACCCTTGTGGGTTGGAGGCTAGTCTAAGCCCACCCACATATTTTCTTGCATACCCAAGCCTACTCTAAGGCTTAGTTGATGTGCAACGGGATACTCTAAGACCTCCTCTTGGTGTTGTGCAAGTGCAGGGCTACTCTAAGCCCCCCACCAAGAATTTAAGTGTGGTGTCCAATTGTTCATTTCAAGCTTTGCAATTATTTTGAAGCGGTGTCTTTGATAGTGTTTCTAAACACTTTATCCTCAAAGCTTTATAATGACCAAAAGTGAAGGTAGCTCATTATCCATGGCTAACTTCTTACCCTCTTTCACCCCTATTTTTATGCCTAAGGATGAACGCCTCAATGGACAAAATTACACTCTATGGAAAGATGTCATGCGCGCATATCTCTACACGAATCTCCTCCATGAGGTAGTAGATGGGTCAGACCCTGAACCCAATAGGGATACCAACTTAGACAATTGGCATGTGTGGAATGTCAAGGACAAAAGAGCTTTAGGTCAGTTGTTACTTGCTTGTGACGAACTTATAAAAGGACATATCACGACCTCTAAGACATCCAAGGACGCTTGGGATACATTAGCCGCTTTGTATGAAGACAAAACCCCTTTGAAAATATATGCATTAGATGCCGAGTTTCATAATTTGACCATTCGGCCACACGACACAATTACCAAGGTCATAGCCCAATTTGAGGACTACCAAAATCACTTAGCACTATGTGCTAGGTAGATCTATAGTGAAGACATGGCCATTAGGCTTCTTAACAAGTTACCTAAGTCATACGAGACATTTGTCACAACTTTGTATAATCGCAGCCAAGTCTTAACTTGGGAAGAGGTTCATCGACTATTGCTCCTTCACGACTCACAAGCCAAATCAACTTCCTCCCAAGAGTCTGCCATGAAGGCCAAAGGCCCATTCAAAAAGGGCAAAACCACAAGTTATCATGTCAGCAATGGGTCTAAGCAAGGATCGCATAATTCATCGAAGAAGTTCACCTGTAATTTTTGTGGAAAATCAGGGCACTTAGAAAAGTTTTGCTATAAAAAGAAATAATCATCAAAGGCTTCTACATCTAGGCAAGCATCCAAAGGATCCCAACATAGATCCCACTGCTCTAGTGAGGAACTATTCATCTCCATAGAAGCCAATGCCCTAGTTACTTCTAGCTCCTCGCATGAGTGGATCTTTGATAGTGGAGCTACCTCCCATATGTGCAAAGACAAGGACTCCTTTCAAGAACTCGAAGAGCACATGGGAGAAGTCTATCTTGGCAACAACAAAAGTTTACCCATCTAAGGAAAAGGAAAAGTTCAAATTACCAACCATCAAGGGGAATGCAAGTCTTTATCCAATGTTCTTTTTGTTCCAAATTTATGTATGAATCTACTTTTCGTCAAGGCCATTACAGATCAGGACAAACAAGTATGGCTTGATAACACCTCAGTTAAGGTTGTTGATCCCCATAGAAAGGATGTCATTGCTCAAGGTATTGAAGAAAAGGGGCTCTACAAACTATCTTGCTTTGTATCCAAAGAATCAACCTCAAGTTTGTGGCACCAAAGATTTTGCCACACTTCTTACTTATCAAAAATCTCTTCATCCCAACTTGTGAAGGGATCGCCAAAAATAGGGAAACTTACTGATGTCTTCCAAGCTTGCACCCAAGGCAAGCAACATAGGGCCCCAGTTCCCAAGGAAGCTTCAACACGAGCGAGGAACCCTCTAGCCCTTATCCACATGGACTTATGTGGACCCATGAACACCCCATCCTTGAGTGGATCCCTCTACTTTTATCTTCTAGTAGATGACCACTCTTGCTATATTTGGGTGTACTTTTTGAAGTCAAAGACAGACACATTCTCTAAGTTTCAAACTTGGATCAAGGAAGTTGAGAATGAAGCTTCGACTAAAGTTAAAACCATTAGATCAGATGGAGGTGGTGAGTTTATCAATCATGACTTTGATAACTTTCTCAACTAGAAAGGGATAAAAAGACAAGTCACTCAGCCTCATACTCCATCCCAGAATGGAGATGCTATTATGAAGAATGGTATTTGGTCTTTATGTGATTTTCCTCTTGGAAAAAATGCCTTTGGCACTAAATGGGTATACAAGTTGAAACATAAACCCAATGGAACATGTTAGAGGTATATGGCTAGGGTTGTTGCAAAAGGTTATGCTCAAGAGAGAGGCATTCATTTTGATGAGACCTTTGCACCCACTTGCCAAATGACCACTATTCATAGATAGGTGCACCACATGCTTGGTATGAAAAGATACATGCCTACTTGATTGCATATGGTTTTGAGAACGATCCAATTTAAAGCATCTTACATGTTAAGCATGCAAATGATGGACTTTTGATCATTGTTGTGTATGTTGATGGCATCCTGCTTGATGGTCCTAATGAGAAGCACATCATTGAATTTAAGGTTGATTTGCATGCCTCTTTTGAGTTGTCAGATTTGGGGCATTTCCATCAATATTTGGGCATTCAACTAATGCAAGTTATTTGGGGCATTTGCATCATTATTTGGGCATTGATTTCATGTTAGATTTGAGGCATTTGCATCATTATTTGGGCATTGATTTTATGTTAGATTTGTTGATATATTTAGGTAGTGATGTGTGTGAACACTCTAGGACCGCCGGGGCACTTTTTTCCCTCTTTAGGAGGTTTTTTTCCCCCGGCTTGTATATACGCCTATTCCCTAATGGGCTACTAATCTTTGTACATTCTCTAGTAATACATTCAGTATTGTGTGTTTGTGCTCCAAGCTTCTTCTTCTTCCTTGTGCTGTTCGCGTGCTTCCGCAGACGTCTATCTCCAACAATCGGTATCAGAGCAGGTCGTCGCTTCTTCTAGGGTGCCGTCGACACTCCTTCGTTTGCAGTCTCAGATTCGCACGAAATTTGGTGAGCATACTCAGGGTGTTTCTAAGATCAAAACGGCTTCGCTTTGTGGTGCCGAAATCGCGATCTGAGCTCGTTTCGGCCTCCGAACGCACTATCGCAACGCTTGTGCAGGCTATTTCGTCCTTTTGTGCCAAAGGTATATACCAGTTTCTGTTTGCCAGTTTAAGCGTCTCGAAGTCTGCTACAGGTGTAGCAGAACTCGTCTGGGCAGTTGCATTCAACTTTTTGAGATACAGTCAATTTTTTGCATCAAGGTATTTTAGTCAACGGCCATGGCTGAAAGTAGTGATGTATTTCGTATGTTGGCTGTTGAGGATAAGTTGGATGGTACCAACTACCCATTATGGGCTTATATGATGCGACATGTACTGGTTGCAAAAGGACTGTGGAACATTGTGCAGGGTGTTGAAAGACGTCCTGTTACACTTGCGACTACAGGTACTGCAAATACAGGTGCTAGAGCTGATGAAGATGGTGTCGAAGATGATATTCCACAGATTCCTGTTCGTGCTGCTATTTCTATTGCACCTACTGCAGAGCAGATTTGTTGGGATGGCAGAGATGCCCAGGCACATGCATTGATAGCTTTGTCTGTCAAACGTGCCATTATTCCTCACATTCGCTCTTGCAGAACAGCAAAGGATGCTTGGGATACACTTACCACTTTGTACCAGGCTAGGAATGAGGCTCGTGTTGCTTATCTCCGAAAACAGTTGGAGAGTGAGCACATGAATGAAGGTGATTCTATGGAAAGTTTTCTTACAAAGATCAAAGACCTAAAGGAACAATTGATTTCTGCTGATGAGGTTATACCAGATAGCTCACTTGTGCAGACCGTTTTGAATGGTCTTCCTGATTCATATCAGAGTTTTGCCTCTACTCTTCGGTTGATGATGAAAGGCAATCCGAATGCCTTGTCATTTGAGGAATTAGTCTCTGTTCTGTTGCAGGAAGATCAGTCCAGGCAGAACAGGTCCATTATGCGTGTTGCAGATCAAGCTTTCCTAGCTAGTCAGAACGGCAAAGGAAAATGGAGCTCTTCTACTAGTAAGCAGAAATCTGCAAATGCTGCACAATCGAAGAACCAGGATAAAGATGAGAAGAAATCAGAAAAGGAGAAATTGTTCTGCAAGTACTGTAAAGGAAATGATCATATTATAAAGAACTGTCCAAAACTGGCTGCTAAAGAGGCAAAGAAGAAAGAGGCTGGAATGGTTGTTGCAGAGGCCTCTACACCAAAAATAGAGTCTGCAAATCTTGTGCAGGAAGAAGAATGGGCGTTTACTACTGTCTGCAGTTTTGACCCATCTTCTCATGATCAGTGCATGTCTGCAGTAGACTCAGATGTTTGGTACTTTGACAGTGGGGCGACCAAACATATTACCTCGCAGCGCAGTTTCTTCTCTTCACTCGAGCCTGCCCCTACAGGGAATACTGTCACATGCGCCAATAACTCCTCTTATCCTGTTATGGGAGTTGGTAAGATCATTCTGACTACTGCTGATGGTAGTTCTTTCACTTTGTCAGATGCTTTATTTGTGCCAGGGATCAAAAAGAACCTGTTATCATTTTCTGCATTAGCCAAGATTGGCTTGGTTGTGAAATTCGTTGATGACAGGTGTACAGTCCATGATCTCTCAAATGGTGATGTGATTATTGCTTCTGGCATTTTATGTCGTGGGCTGTACAAGCTCATAGACTATGAAAGATCTGTGAATGATTCGGCATGTGCAGTTCATGATTCTCAGGCTATGTCAGATGCAAAGCTTTGGCATGCACGCTTTGGTCATCTGAATTTTGCTAGTTTGCTACGCCTGCTGAAAATTTGTGAGCATGTAAAATGGGCACCCTCCATTCTGATCGAGGGGGGGAATATATGTCTTCAGATTTTAATGCATTTCTGGCTAAATGTGGGATAAAACACCAATGTACAGTGCCGTATACACCTCAGCAGAATGGAGTTGCTGAACGAAAGAACAGGTCACTCATGGAAATGGCGAGGTGCATGGTCAAAAGTCAGGCTTTACCACATAGTTCATGGCTTGAGGCTATCATGTGTGCAGCATATGTACTGAACAGGTGTCCCACTAAAGCGTTCCAGTCTATCACTCCATATGAGGCTTGGCATGACCGCAAGCCATCTGTTGCTCATCTGCGTGTTTTTGGTTGTTTGGCATATGCATTAGTGCCTGAACAACATCGCAGAAAATTGGATGATAAGGCAGTAAAATAAATTTTTGTTGGGTACAGTTCTGAAAGTAAAGGCTATCGTTTGTATCATCCACAGACTAAACGCATTCTGGTTAGCCGTGATGTTGTCTTTGTGGAAGATGCTATTCAACCATTGCTTTCATGTACTAAGGAGACATCTATTAGCTCCAAAGACATGTATGATACTTTGATGCCTCTTTTTACAGGTGGACAGGCTAGTGCTGCTCCTAATGAGGCAACTTCTCAGCCTTTGCAGGTTTCATATGATGATGCAGATCATTCCATTTCTGATGCAGATTTACATGATGCACTTGTTGATGAGAGAGCTGATATTGAGCAGGCAAAAACTATGCCAAAATGGCTGGTGCAGACTTTGCGTGACAGCAAATTAGATGCACCTTTGTCATATCGTACTCGTTCAGGCTCTCATAGTGCCTCCTTTGCATCAGATTGCTATGCTATGGCTGCATCTAGTCTCTATGATGAGAATGAGCCTGTTTCTTTTGATGAAGCACAAAATTCACAAAATTGGATGGCTGCTATGCAATCTGAATATGATGTTATAATGAAGAATGGTACATGGTCTTTATCTGACTTGCCTCCTGGCAAGAAGGCCATTGGCACTAAGTGGGTATACAAGCTGAAGCGTAAGCCTGATGGTACAATTGACAGGTATAAGGCTAGGCTTGTTGCAAAGGGTTATGCACAGGAAAGAGGCATTGATTTTGATGAGACCTTTGCACCTACATGCCGTATGACTACTGTTCGGAGCATTTGTGCACTTGCAGCCCATCATGGTTGGAATGTACATCAGTTGGACATTAAAACAACATTTCTGAATGGTGACTTGCATGAAGAAGTGTATGTTTTTCAGCCCCGTGGCTTTGTGCAGAAAGGGCATGAAAACCAGGTGTGCAGGTTAAAGAAGGCATTATATGGTTTAAAGCAAGCACCACGTGCTTGGTATGAGAAGATACATGCCTATCTGATTGCACATGGTTTTGAGAACAGTCCAACTGAAAGCACCTTATCTGTTAAACGTGCTAATGATGTGCTTCTGATCATTGTTGTCTATGTTGATGACATGCTGCTCACTGGTCCTATTGAGACACATATTGCTCATTTTAAGGCTGATTTGCATGCCTCATTTGAGATGTCTGATTTGGGGTATTTGCATCACTATTCGGGCATTCAGTTTATGCACGTTGATGGTGGAATGGCTTTGTGTCAAACGAAATATATTGACACATTATTGCAGCGTTTTGGCCTTGAAGACTGTAAGCCTATTGCCACTCCTATGGAGACAGGTTTACGATTGAGTCTTCATGATGCTGGCGATGCATTTGATGTTGTTCTCTATCAGCATGCTGTTGGATGCTTGATTTACTTATGCATTACTCGGCCAGATATTCAGTTTGTTGTCTCGCAGATGAGCAGGTTTATGCATTGTCCAGGAGTCACGCATTGGAAAACGGTTAAGCGCATCTTTCGCTACTTGAGTGGTACTCGGCTACTTGGGTTGTTTTATCCCAAGGGGGGATCACTACCGCCAGATTTGCATGCTTTTTCTGACTCAGATTGGGCTGGTTGCTATGACACTCGTGTGTCCACCAGTGGTTTTTGCTTCATGCTTGGTAGCTCATGTATATCTTGGTTGAGCAAGAAGCAGCCTACTGTGGCCACTTCTAGTTGTGAGGCTGAGTATAGGGCAGCTTTCACAGCGACTGTTGAGTGTGTGTGGCTCAGACGCCTTATGGCTGATTTGGGTGTTGGCCAGTCTTCTGCCACCACCTTCTTCACTGACAGTCAGAGCGCATTGGCAGTTGCGAGGAACCCTGTGTTCCATTCTCGCACTAAGCACATTGAGGTGCATTATCACTATGTCAGGGAGAGGTTCTCTGCTGGGGAGATCAGCTTGGCATATGTGCCCACGCAGGAGAACATTGCAGACCTTTTCACGAAGGCTCTTCCTAGGGAGAAGTTTGAAGCTTTCCGCAAAGCTTTGGGCTTACTTCCTTTTGTGGAGTGATTTCCACATAGCTTGGCACTTCCTTATACATGAGTGCCAGCTCCCTGTTCACCGCATCACTCCCAGGGGGGATTTGTTGATATATTTAGGTAGTGATGTGTGTGAACACTCTAGGACCGCCGGGGCACTTTTTTCCCTCTTTAGGAGGTTTTTTCCCCTGGCTTGTATATACGCCTATTGCCCTAATGGGCTACTAATCTTTGTACATTCTCTAGTAATACATTCAGTATTGTGTGTTTGTGCTCCAAGCTTCTTCTTCTTCCTTGTGCTGTTCGCGTGCTTCCGCAGACGTCTATCTCCAACAAGATTTGGGTAATTTGCCTCATTATTTGGGCATTGATTTTATGTTAGATTTGGGGCATTTGCCTCATTATTTGGGCATTGATTTTATGTCAAATTTGGGGCATTTGCATCATTATTTGGGCATTTAGCTTTGTGTCAAACAAAATATATTGAAACATTATTGCAGTGTTTTGGCCTTGAAGACTGCAAACCTATTGCCACTCATATAGAAATAGGTTTATGGTTGAGTCTTCATGACGTTAGAGATCTATTTGATGTTGTTTTGTATGAGAAGGTTGTTGGATGCTTGATTTGATTATGCATAAGATGGCCTGATATTCAGTCTCCTATCTCTGAGATGAGCAAGTTTATGCATTGCCCTGCTGTCAAGCGTTGGCATGTGGTTTAGCACATCTTTCACTACTTGATTTGTACCCAAATACTTGGATTTTTTTATCCCAAGGGGGATCATTACCGCAATATTTAAATGCTTTTTCTGACTGTGACTAGGTTGGTTTCTATGAGACTCATTTGTCCACTAGTGGTTTTTGATTCATGCTTGGTAGCTCATGCATATCTTGGTTGAACAAGAAGCAACCTACTATAGCCACTTCTAGTTCTGAGGGTGAGTATAGGACAAAATTTCACAATAGTTGTTGAGTGTGTGTGGTTAAGACAACTTTTGGCTGGTTTGGATGTTGATTAGTCTTCTACAACCACCATCTTCATTGAAAGTAAGAGTGCATTGGCACTTGTGAGGAACCTCATGTTCCATGCTTGCATAAAACACATTGAGGTGCATTATCATTATGTCAGTGAGACATTCTCTGTTGGAGAGATCATTTTGGCATATGTGCCCACACAATAACATTGCAGATCTTTTCACAAAGGCTTTACCATGGGAGAAGTTTAAGCTTTCTGAAAAGCTTTGGGCTTACTTCCTTTTGTGGATTGATCTCTTTCCACATAGCCTGGCACTTCCTTATACATGAGTGTCAAATCCTTGTTCTCCACATCAATCCCATGTGGGTTTTGTTGATATATTTTGTTAGTGATGCATGTGAACACACTTAGGACTATCGAGGCACTTTTTCCCCTCTTTAGAGGTTCTTTTTCCCTAGCTTGTATATATGCCTATAACCCTAATGGGTCACTTATCTTTGTACATTCGGTACTTGGTAATACATTAAGCAGTGTGTGTTGTGCTCCAAGATTCTTCTTCTTCCTTGTACTCTTCACATGCTTCTATAGAACTCAAACTCCAACAAGGATTAGAGCCCAATATTTACCAACATCATGTCTTGTTAAAACTTCATGCTTACTTAGCTAAGCAACCAAGTTATCATGAGTCCTAACTACGCTAAGAATTTCAAAGAAGAAATTGATTGATTCCTAAGGGTTGGTTTCATAGTGTGGATTGAGCATGCTAAATGGATTTCTTCGATTGTGATCATACCTAATAAAAAAAATGTATTTGTGTTGATTACCAAAAGCTCAATGATGTAACAATCTCATATCCATTTACTTTGTTGTTTCTTAATAGTACATTAGATGAAGTCATTGGCCATGAAACTTACTCCTTCCTCTATGGCTATAGTGTATATAATCAAGTTCATATGGTTGAACAGGATATTCCTAAAATTACCTTCATTACCAATTGGAGTGTTTATGCTTGCATTGTCATGTAGTATGGAATGTGAAATGCACCTAGTACTTTTTGACAGTGCATGTAGGACACTTTCTCCACCTAACTTATTAGTTTTATGCACATCTTCCTTGTCAAGTGATCTAAGTCATGACTTTTGTCCTCATTAAGATCGTTTGAACCCTTTTTCCACCTAGAGCTTGCATAGTTCACATTTTCAACACTCCCTCTCAAGCTTAAGGTGGTAGTGTCCATATCAAGCAAGCTCATAGCCTTTGAAAACTTTGTTAACTTGGTCACATCCAAGATTTTGGTGAAGATATCTGCAACTTGGTCCTTTGTACCTACAAAATGAAAATTAATGTCCCCACTTGCAACCTTTTCCCTTACATAATGATAATGCACCTCAATGTGCTTGCTCCTTGCATGATACATGGGATTGTTAGCAAGATGTAGGATTGACATATCTCCATAAACTGGAATTGGTCCAAGTTGTATACTAAAATCTTTGAAGAGCTTCTTAAGCCACATTGTTTCACATGTAGTGAGGGATAAAGCTCTATATTTAGCCTCTATTGGACTCAATGAAACTATGGACATTTGCTCATCCATGAAATTGCTTTTGTGCCTAGCATCAAAACATAGTGAAAGGTTGACCTTCTATCATCAACACTCCTTGCCCAATTTGCATAACTTCATGTTCTTACTTGCAATTCTTCATCATACCTGTATAGAAACCCATAATTAACTATAGCATAAGGTCTTCTAGATTCTTACCATCTTCCTTGCTCAACTTGGCATTTGAATCCATAGGTTGAGCTATTTTGGTTTGCAATCTATCATGCCAGACCTAAACAAAACATCTAGAAGATACTTCTTTTGAGAGAGATAGATACCTTCTTTCCCATAGATCACCTCAATGCCAAGAAAATAGTTAAGCACGCCTAGATCTGATATTTTGAACTCTCTTCCAAGCGTCTCTTTGATGGTCCTTATCCCACATCATCATCACTTGTCACAAGGAGATCATCTACATATATGCATATCAAACATATCTTGTCATTTGTTTCATATACAAGGATGGATCTGCACCACTTGGAGAGAAATCATATCTCATCAAGAAGTCCACTAGCCTTTGATTCCAAGCCCTTGGGGCTTTCTTCAAGCCATACAAGGCCTTCTTCAACCTAAAAACATGGTAGGATGTTGTGGATCTACATACCCTTGAGGTTGTTCCATGAACACCTCTTCTTGTAACTCACCATTCAAGAACACAATCTTTATGTCCATCTGGTAGATAGGCCACCTCTTTGCTGCACATAGGGCTATGAGATCTCTAATGGTAGCCTTGTTTGCCATAGTTCTAAAAGTCTCCTCATAATCCACCCCTTGTGTCTGTGTGAAGCATTTGGCTACTAGTCTAGCCGTATACCTTGCCAAGCTTCCACCTACATTCCTCGTGTCTTGTACACCCACCTATTTTGGACTAACTTCATGCCGTCCTTCTTGCATACTAGTTCCCAAGTGTTGTTCTCCTTGAGAGCTTTGGAATCTTCATAAATATCCTTCCTCTACTCTGGTTTGGTCTTTGCCTCCTCATAAGAATCTGTGTACCACTTTGTATCCTTGGGATCACTAGTGTAGCCATGTTTGATGGCTTGGAGGACCTCCTTCTCATCATCCTTCTTGGAGTTGTTAGAATAATTCCCTTGCTCCTTCTGCTTCTTGCCTTCGTCATCCTTGAACCAACAATTTGAAGAAATATGATTCTGCTTACCTCATATAAAACAATTTTACCTTCATGAGGGGTGTTCTTCCTTTTTCCATTCTTGCGCTTCCTTGAAGATGATGATTTGCTATGTCTGTATGAATTTGAATCTTCTTCCTTGGACTACGTCCACTTAATTTTTCCTCCTTTCACCTTCTTGACACTCTTGCCTTTACCTTTGATAGCATATAGGACCTATGGGTGACCATCCTTCTTGGATGTGTCTCCTATGGCAACCTCTTTTGCAACTAGGTGTGGGATCAACCTCTTCTTCCCCTCTCAACCCATTAAGATTAATATGCACAATGTCTTCCTTATCTACTTTGAAGCCAATGGATGCCAATTGCTCCTTCAACTCCTTCACCCTCAAGGTGTAGTCAACAATAGATTGACCACTATCCTTCTTCAAAGAAGGGATTTCATTCTTAAGTTGCACCTTTCCGATTCTTGTGGAAGTGGTATATATCTTCTCCACGGCCTCCCGAACATCTCTAGGATGATTAAAATCTGATATATGACCAATCATAGTGTTAGACATTGCATGTGATCTGTAGAAGATAGCTCTCCTATTCCTTTCCTCCCAATCCCTCAATATCTTCAATTCTTGATTAGTGATCTTTGGATCTTTGGGATCCACATCAAGCTTATCATCATCTCCACACACAATAGTCCATAAACCTTTGCTCATGATGTAGTTCATGACTCTAAACCTCCATGGTTGATAGTTGTCTTTATCAAGCAACTACACTTTTTGAACTAGATCTACCATAATGAATGGGAAATTAGGGTTACATTGAAATGTACCTCTTAGCCTTGATGTCCAAGATTTTGTGTCCTCCTAGAGTCTTCAAAAAATGATTCCTACTTTGATACCAAACGATGGAATTTAATCCCTCAAATTTTCACACTAGAAGTGAAATGAACCCAATAACTAGGTCCCTTCATACACCTTTTTTGCTACCTTGCAGCAAAACTCTGATTCACCTACCGTACACTGATCCAAATCACCTAAGCATTTAGCCACACTTAGTATGGTTCATAAGATTTCCAACAAGCTATAGAACACCTTAAATGGATTTTTTTAGGTCAATCATCAACTCTATACAAAATAGATTAAGCAAAGATGTAGGGTGTGTAGAAATTAACATTACATAGAGACTAAAGGGGGTGTGGGCTTGATAGCTCCTCCTTTGTGCATGTAACAACCTCCTCTGCATTTTTCCTAGCTTGGAGAGCCACATTTTTTCTCCTTGAGCCTTGAATGACTCTCTCCTTGATCCTCCTTGATCCTCCTTGATCCTCCTTAAGTATATGTCTCTTGGTCTTCAATGACCTACAAGACTTCCATGCATTTGATGGTCACTTTTCAGCTCCTTTTACAACTTTTGGATGCCTCTTGCGACTTTTCCACAACCTTAGGATTGCCTTGCTTGACCCTTAGGATTGTCTTGCTTGACCTTGCCCAACCTTGAGATTGCCCTTATTGATCTAAGTCATGACTTTTGTCCTCATTAAGGTCTTTTGACCCCTTTTTCCACCTAGAGCTTGCATAGTTCACATTTTTCACAACTTCACTGTGTCTGCATCAACTCTCCTTGATCCAATGGGATGTAGTTGTGCCTCATCCTAATGTTTTGGCAATCACTTGTGCCATTGCGAAAAGACACACTTTGGACATCATTTGGCACATTCCTATTAATGGCATCTCTTAGTCGATTACCATCCATAATATCACTCATTGTTTCTTCCTTCGCACTGATGGTTGTTGGAGTTAGACGTCTGCGGAAGCACGCGAACAACACAAGGAAGAAGAAGAAGCTTGGAGCACAACACACAAGACTGAATGTATTAATAGAGAATGTACAAAGATAATTAGCCCATTAGGGCGATAGGCGTATATACAAGCCGGGGGAAAAAAACCTCCTAAAGAGGGAAAAAAGTGCCCCGGCGGTCCTAGAGTGTTCACACACATCACTACCTAAATATATCAACAAATCCCCCCTGGGAGTGATGCAGTGAACAAGGAGCTGGCACTCATGTATAAGGAAGTGCCAAGCTATGTGGAAATCACTCCACAAAAGGAAGTAAGCCCAAAGCTTTGCGGAAAGCTTCAAACTTCTCCCTAGGCAGAGCCTTCGTGAAAAGGTCTGCAATGTTCTCTTGCGTGGGCACATATGCCAAGCTGATCTCCCCAGCAGAGAACCTCTCCCTGACATAGTGATAATGCACCTCAATGTGCTTAGTGCGAGCATGGAACACAGGGTTCCTCGCAACTGCCAATGCGCTCTGACTGTCAGTGAAGATGGTGGTGGCAGAAGACTGGCCAACACCCAAATCAGCCATAAGGTGTCTGAGCCACACACACTCAACAGTCGCTGTGAAAGCTTCCCTATACTCAGCCTCACAACTGGAAGTGGCCACAGTAGGCTGCTTCTTGCTCAACCAAGATATACATGAGCTACCAAGCATTTGCAAAAACCACTGGTGGACACACGAGTGTCATAGCAACCAGCCCAATCTCAGTCAGAAAAAGCATGGAAATCTGGCGGTAGTGATCCCCCCTTGGGATAAAACAACCCAAGTAGCCGAGTACCACTCAAGTAGCGAAAGATGCGCTTAAGCGCCTTCCAATGTGTGACTCCTCGACAATGCATAAACCTGCTCATCTCTGAGACAACAAACTGAATATCTGGCCGCGTAATGCATAAGTATATCAAGCATCCACCAGCCTGCTGATAGAGAACAACATCAAATGCATCTCCAACATCATGAAGACTCAATCGTAAACCTGTCTCCATAGGAGTGGCAATAGGCTTACAATCTTCAAGGCCAAAATGATGCAATAATGTGTCAATATATTTCATTTGACACAAAGCCATTCCACCATCAACTTGCATAAACTGAATGCCCAAATAGTGATGCAAATGCCCCAAATCACACATCTCAAATGAGGCATGCAAATGAGCCTTAAAATCAGCAATATGCTTCTCAATAGGACCAGTGAGCAGCATGTCGTCTACATAGACAACAATGATCAGAAGCACATCATTAGCACACTTAACATATAAGGTGCTTTCAGTTGGACTGTTCTCAAAACCATGTGCAATCAGATAGGCATGTATCTTCTCATACCAAGCACGTGGTGCTTGCTTTAAACCATATAACACCTTCTTTAACCTGCACACCTGGTTTTCATGCCCTTTCTGCACAAAGCCACAGGGCTGAAAAACATACACTTCTTCATGCAAGTCACCATTCAGAAATGCTGTTTTAATGTCCAACTCATGTACATTCCAACCATGATGGGCTGCAAGTGCACAAATGCTCTGAACAGTAGTCATACGACATGTAGGTGCAAAGGTCTCATCAAAATCAATGCCTTTTTCCTGCGCATAACCCTTTGCAACAAGCCTAGCCTTATACCTGTCAACTGTACCATCAGGTTTACGCTTCAGTTTGTATACCCACTTATTGCCAATGGCCTTCTTGCCAGGAGGCAAGTCACATAAAGACCATGTACCATTCTTCATTATAGCATCATATTCAGATTGCATAGCAACCATCCAATTTTTAGAATTATGTGCTTCATCAAAAGAAACAGGCTCATTCTCATCACAGAGACTAGATGCAGCCATAGCATAGCAATCTGATGCAAAGGAGGCACTATGAGAGCCTGAACGAGTACGATATGACAAAGTTGCATCTAATTTGCTGTCACGCAAAGTCTGCACTAACCATTTTGGCATAGTTTTTGCCTGCTCAATATCAGCTCTCTCATTAGCAAGTGCATCATGTAAATCTGCATCATAAATGGAATGATTTGCATCATCATATGAAACCTGCAAAGGCCGAGAAGTTGCCTCATTAGGACCAGCACTAGACTGTCCACCTGTAAAAAGAGGCATCAAAGTATCATACATGTCTTTGGAGCTAACAGATGTCTCCTTAGTACATGAAAGCAATGGCTGAATAGCATCTTCCACAAATACAACATCACGGCTAACTAGAATGCGTTTAGTCTGTGGATGATACAGGCGATAGCCTTGACTTTCAGAACTGTATCCAACAAAAATACATTTAACTGCTTTATCATCCAATTTTCTGCGATGTTGTTCAAGCCCTAATGCATATGCCAAACAACCAAAAACACGTAGATGAGCAACAGATGGCTTGCGGTCATGCCAAGCCTCATATGGAGTGATAGACTGCAGTGCTTTAGTGGGACACCTGTTCAGTACATATGATGCACACATGACAGCCTCAAGCCAGAAACTATGAGGTAAAGCCTGACTCTTGACCATACACCTCGCCATCTCCATGAGAGACTTGTTCTTCTGTTCAACAACTCCATTCTGTTGAGGTGTATATGGCACTGTACACTGGTGTTTTATCCCACGTTCAGCCAGAAATGCATTAAAATCTGAAGACATATATTCCCCCCCTCGATCAGAACGGAGGGTGCCCATTTTACATGCTGACAATTTTCAGCCAAAACCAAAAATTGTTTGAAGCACATGAACACTTCAGAATTTGCTTTGAGTGGATATACCCATGCATGCCTGGAAAAATCATCAATCAAAGTCACGAAGTAAAGGTAATTTCCAAAAGAGGGTGTCTGCATAGGACCACAGACATCACTATGTACAAGCTGCAATTTCTCCGTAGCCCGAACTAAACCATCTTTTGGAAAGGAAGAACGCTGCATTTTGCCCGAAATACAGCCTTCACAAACATGTTTTCCAGGTGCCTCAAGTTTGGGCAATGAGGACACCATTTCAGGCGTAGCAAACTAGCAAAATTCAGATGACCAAAGCGTGCATGCCAAAGCTTTGCATCTGACATAGCCTGAGAATCTTGAACTGCACATGCCGAATCATTCACAGTTCTTTCATAGTCTATGAGCTTATATAGCCCACGACATAAAATGCCAGAAGCAATAATCACATCGCCATTTGACAGATCATGAACTGTACACCTGTCATCAACAAATTTCACAATCAAGCCAATCTTGGCTAATGCGAAAATTGATAACAGATTCTTTTTGATCCCTGCACAAATAAAGCATCTGACAAAGTGAAAGAACTACCATCAGCAGTAGTCAAAATGATCTTACCAACTCCCATAACAGGATAAGAGGAGTTGTTGGCGCATGTAACAGTATTCCTTGTAGGGGCATGCTCGAGTGAAGAGAAGAAACTACGCTGCGAGGTAATATGTTTGGTCGCCCCACTGTCAAAGTACCAAACATCTGAGTCTACTGCAGACATGCACTTATCATGAGAAGATGGGTCAAAACTGCAGACAGTAGTAAACGCCCATTCTTCTTCCTGCACAAGATTTGCAGACTCTGTTTTTGGTGTAGAGGCCTCTGCAACAACCATTCCAGCCTCTTTCTTCTTTGCCTCTTTAGCAGCCAGTTTTGGACAGTTCTTTATGATATGATCATTGCCTTTACAGTACTTATAAAACAATTTCTGCTTTTCTGTTTTTTTCTCATCTTTGTCTTGGTTCTTTGAATGTGCAGCATTTGCAGATTTCTGCTTACTAGTAGAAGAGCTCCATTTTCCTTTGCCCTTCTGACTAGCCAGGAAAGCTTGATCTACAACTCGCATAATGGACCTGTTATGCCTGGACTGATCTTCCTGCAACAGAATAGAGACTAACTCCTCAAATGACAAGGCATTCGGATTGCCTTTCATCATCAACCGAAGAGTAGAAGCAAGACTCTGATATGAGTCAGGAAGACCATTCAAAACGGTCTGCACAAGTGAGCTATCTGGTATAACCTCATCAGCAGAAATCCATTGTTCCTTCAAATCTTTGATCTTCGTTAGGAAACTATCCATAGAATCACCTTCATTCATGTGCTCACTCTCCAACTGTTTTCGGAGATAAGCAACACGAGCCTCATTCCTAGCTTGGTACAATGTGGTAAGTGTATCCCAAGCATCCCTAGCTATTCTGCAAGAGCGTATGTGAGGAATAATGGCATGTTTGACAGACAAAGCTATCAATGCATGTGCCTGGGCATCTCTGCCATCCCAACGAATCTGCTCTTCAGTAGGTGCAACAGAAACAGTAGCACGAACAAGAATTTGCACAATATCATCTTCGACACCATCTTCATCAGCTCTAGCACCTGTATTTGTAGTACCTGTAGTCGCAGGTGTAACAGGACGTCTTTCAACACCCTGCACAATGTTCCATAGTCCTTTTGCAACCAATACATGTCGCATCATATAAGCCCATAATGGGTAGTTGGTACCATCCAACTTATCCTCAACAGCCAACATATGGAATACATCACTGCTTTCAGCCATGGCCGGTGACTAAAATACCTTGATGCAGAAAATTGACTGTATTTCAAAAAGTTGAACGGAACTGCCGAGACAAGTTCTGCTAGACCTGTAGCAGACTTCGAGACGCTTAAACTGGCGAACAGAAAATGGTAATTACCTTTGGCACAAAAGGATGAAATAGCCTGCACAAGCGCTGCAATAGTGCATTCGGAGGCCGAAACGAGCTCAGATCGCGATTTCGGCACCACATAGCGAAGTTGTTTTGATCTCGGAAACACCCTGAGTATGCTCACCAAATTTCGTGCGAATCTGAGACTGCAAACGGAGGAGTGTCGACGGTGCCCTAGATGAAGCGACGACCTGCTCTGATACCAATTGTTGGAGTTAGATGTCTGCGGAAGCACGCGAACAGCACAAGGAAGAAGAAGAAGCTTGGAGCACAACACACAAGACTGAATGTATTACTAGAGAATGTACAAAGATAATTAGCACATTAGGGCAATAGGCGTATATACAAGCTGGGGGAAAAAACCTCCTAAAGAGGGAAAAAAGTGCCCCGCCGGTCCTAGAGTGTTCACACACATCACTACCTAAATATATCAACAATGGTTAGTGAATTGTCGATCCTCTCTGTTGAAGCTCAAGATCAAGGACAAAGCATGGAAGTGCATCAAGGAAGTGGACACACAAGAAGAAGGAGCAAGTAGGGAGCTCCAAGAAGCACTTGTCAAATTTTCAGAAGAAATCCCTACAAAAATAGTGATTTTTATCACTAAAAACCATTGTAAATACCATTTTCCATTTTTGTAACTCCATTTTGTGCAAGCCGAGGAGTCCTCGAGCTTGAGGAGTATTAGAACTACCATCCTACCAATTTTCATAATTTTTAGACTCCGTTTGAGCCCCCAAATAAGCCCTGGAACCTATTTTTTAACTAGGCCGGACACTAGGTCTGGACAGGGCCAAAACCACTCAAAAACTATAAAAAGGGCTGGAGAGCTCATTTTTGAGGTTAGCTTGTTGTAGATTTCAGCTTTGTAAGAGAGCTCTTGTATAATCAAAGATCTTCCATTGTTCCTCTCTTTGCTCTTACTTTGTGCGCGTGTGTGTGTATGTGTGTGTATGCTTGTGTGCTTTCACTCACGCACTTGTGCCATCACTTGCTCACGGTCTTCATACCGGTCCTCACGTCTCCACGGATTGACATTTATGAGGTGTATCTCCTCGCGTTGGTACTCACCATTGTGCTAGAGTGACACCAAATTTGGCGCCGTTGCCGGGGAGAGAGCTTGGAGGACGAGCGTGTGACGGTAAGACGTAGTGTAGCGACGTTGGAAGGTAAAAAATCACCATTTTCAATTCAGTTTCTGAGTTTTTTCCTCTTCTTCATCTTCATCATCATCACCATCTCCTTCCCTCTTCATATTCTCTGATTTTTTCCATTTTCGCCACTACATTCACTCGTTTTTTACTCGTGGCTGTGAGAAACAAGCTTAGGAGGAGCTGAGAACCAAAAGTGCTGAAGAAAATCACTTGAAAAACCTCTCAAAACTCCAAAAATTTGATTCAATATCGCGCGGGCTGAAGCGACCTGCGTGTGGTATCATGACGGTGGTAGCGTGACTTGGGAGCTAGATTTTGCATCTACAGGTTGATATGAGTGACAAGGAGGGTAGAAGGTACACATATCTGCAAAACTTTTTTGAATTTGGGTGTGAAAATCTCCAAGTATCGTGTCCGGTTGAGTTTTGGTATCGCGATACCAGAATTCCCGTGTATCGCGATACTTGTTGAGGTATCGTATCGTGCATATCCACTTGAGGTATCGCGATACCATTCTGGTATCGTATCGTCAAGTGTTGGTATCGCGATCGCGGTCGCCCCGGTGGTATCGTACCGTGATCCACCTGGTATCGTATCGTGCAGGTCAAGTGGTATCGTATCGCTTGTAAACTGGTATCGTATCGCTTGTAAACTGGTATCGTATCATGGCCTAACCAAGTATCGTATCGTGGGCTATCCTAATATCGTATCGTGTAAAATTTTTGGTATCGTATCGCCTGAGATTCTGGTATCGTATCGCTCGTGATAGTGATATCGTACTGCCAACTTGGTATCGTATCGACTCCTATTTTGGTATCGTATCGTTCCAAGAGTCAGTATCGTATCGTGCAAATTTTGGTATCGTATCGCGAGGTCAAGAGGTATCGTATCGTGCACCTAGTATCGTATCGTCTCTTACTCTAGTATCGTATCGTGCACTTTGAGGTATCGTATCGTGTAGCACAAGCAGTATCGTACCGTGGGCTGAACTAATATCGTATCGTGTAAAATTTTTGGTATCGTATCGTCCGGTGCTTTAGTATCGTATCGTGACCAAGTGGTATCGTATCGCCTGAGATTCTGGTATCGTATCGTGTAGCTCCAGTAGTATCGTATCGTTGACCAAGTGGTATCGTATCGCCTGGAAGGTATCGTATCGTCTATTAAGCGGTATCGTATCGCTTGTAAATTGATATCGTATCGTGGCCCAACCAAGTATCGTATCGTTTAAGAGAGCAATATCGTATCGTGGAAGTTGGTATCGTCAAGGTGGTATCGTATCGTCCAAGGTGGTATCGTCTGAAGGGGTATCGTGTAAGACAAAGGTATCGTTTCGTGGAAAATTTGGTATCGTATCGCCTGTCCTGAGTGCCCAGAGAGATCCTGTTTCCCTGTTTTAACCCCCAAAACCCTGAACTGGCATAACTTTCTCATATGAAATCCGTTTGCTGTGATTTTGGTTTTGTTGGAAAGCTCGTGGGGAATATTAAATAGGGTATTTTGAAGTTGACCCTCAGGGAAACTAGAAAACCAGGGTGTTCCAAAGGATTTTGAGCAATATAAGAGAACTCTGAGACTAGAAGCCAAGGCTTATGAACCTGAGATCTGGCAGACACTTAGGCAAGGATAGACAAAGCATTAGGTCATCTGAGGCTAGTGTCAACCATACAGCCAAGTCTTGGGCTCAACAGCTTAGTGGTTATCCTTACACACGAAGTTCAGAAACCAGTGACTCAGAAATGTCTTTTAGCATGGAAAGACCCACGCGTAGCTCAGGCACTGCTTATTTACAGACACCAGAAGGTCCCTATAAGACCCAATTGGAGTATATCAGGACTAACCAATAAGGTGCTCGCATCTATGAGGATGGTCTAAGACGATCAGTGGTTCAACTCAAGAATCCTGACCAACACTTTGGACTTGAACACCCAGTGGTCAAGTTTGAAGAGGGTGCTTACATTGATAAGGAAGGAACCATGTATGTGGTTACCAACTTACCAGATAGGACAGATGAGTTTGGAAATATCATTCCTGAGAATGAGATAGGAGACCTAGAGCAAGGAGACCTAGGAGGAGAACCTAAGACCCCTAGAGGTAAGTCAGTCTTAACCAGAGTGCTCACTCCAGAATGGATTTCCCAAGACAACAAAAGCATAGAGCTATTCTTGAAGAGAGAAATGGAGGAAGCCTTTTGGAGATTTAGGCCAGATCAACCGAGCCCAGTAGTCACCATCTATGAATTCAAGGACCCAGAAACACCAGGCAAAGTTGTCTATCTAGATCACACCTCAGAGAAATTGTTCTTGGTAACAGAGCAGGACAGACATGCTTACACGTGGCAAGGTGAATCAATTTTCCCTCCACCAAAATCTAATGTTTCCCATGGCCTCCAAGGAGCCGGATCATCCAAGGCTCATGAAACCCAAAGGGAAAGAACTAGAGAGAGACTGGAGGTAAGCTTTGCAGACACGGTAGGCAGAGACAGATCAGGATATGGAATGGAAAGACTTGAAAGGGAGAGACATAGAGCTCATAGGCATCAAAGAGATGATCATGATTTCCCATTGCCCAGACCGAGAGCACTCAAGAACCCTTAGACCCTCTCAAGTGGTTAAGACAATGAAGAACTACTTTGATGGAATTGGAGATCCTTATGATCATGTGGCGGAGTTCAAACAAGTGCTAAGAGCTGAACAGGTTGAAGACTTATTTACCCAGTTCGAGGCATTTGGTTTGACTCTTAAGGGTACTGCCTTAGCTTGGTTTCAACCTCTAAACAGTCGCAACTATAGAGAGATAGGTCAGTTGCTAGAAGAATTCATTGTAGAGTTTTCCAAGAGTGGTATCAGGCATAACACATCATCCTTGATCCACAGCTTCAAGCAGACACCCCAAGAAACAGTGCGACTTGTAGGAAGAAGATTTAGGCAATACTTGGAAAGATGTCCTGTGCCAGAATTACCCACAGCAGCCAAACAAGTGGCCTTGTTTCTAGATGGCCTATTGAGCACAAAGTTGAGATCATATGTGTACTTGAAAGAGCCTAGATCCATAGAAGAGTGTGTGCAGATATGTATTGACATAGAAGACAACTTGGGTGAGGAGTTAGGACTATCCAAACTCTATAAGGACTCTGATAGTTCTACAAGTCATACCTCTAGAACCTCCACTGAGATAGATGAGATAGTTGAGCAAGTGGCCAAAAAGCTAGGAGTTCAAAATAGACAAATGCCAAGGATCACTTCATTGAAGCGATGCTATACATGCGGAGGAGATCACATGGCTAATGTTTGCCCGTTGATGACTCAACCCCAAGGGAACCCTAATGCTCTGTATTGCACCATTGAGAGAAAACACACAAATCATACGGCTCAAGACTGTCCATACAATAGGCAGGCTGTCAGACAAAATTATCAGCAACCTTACCAGCAGGGTAGGTATCAGAATCAGTACCAACAGCCATATTATAGGCCACAACAATATCAACCTCAATACCAGCAGCAAAATCAGGCACCATATAGGCCACAACCAGTCCTGGGAAACCAACCACCAACTCCTGCCACTGTGATCCCGGTTAAGTATACGATGGCAGAAGAGAACCCTAATAGAGCATTGGTGCCACTAACCCCTTTGGTCTCGGAAAATGACTCTCATGCTCATAATTCAGACTATTCCCATGAAGGTAGTCCACATGCTTATTACATAGAGTCACCGGAGCAAAGTGAGGTTTCTCCATATCAATACGAGGCACCACTTATGGAGCAAAATTGGGAACCAGAATACTCCAATGTCATGTATACGAATCCAAATCCTAGGCCCCAATTGAGACAAGTAAGACCACAAGCCCCTAGAGGACCATGCTTTAGATGCCAGGGCGACCATTTCATTCGTGAATGTCCCCACCAACCAGCTCTGGGACTAGGACAAAACATCACAATACAAGGCTTTTGTCCTGAGTGCGGCAAGGAACATCTTCCTAGAGAGTGTCCCAGGAATCCCTCTAGTGCACCCAAGGTCACACCCATCAATGTGGTAGGCTTAGTGGCAGAGTCAAGCTCGAGTAGTAGTAATGTGGCTCCTGTACAGGCAGTTACTAGGGCACAGGCGGCACAACAAGCAAAGCCATCTGAGCAATCGGAGTTAAGTGAATCAGGAGAACCTAGTAAGAGGAAACCAAGAACATGGAAGGATACCAGAGAGAAGGCTAATCGCAAGTGTAACAAAAAGATATCTGAAATAGAAAGTCTAAAAGATGCCAAAACAAAAATAGAAGACATTGCATCTCAAAGCCCCTCGCATGCTGAAGCTCCATCCACTTCACTTCATCCCACCCCACCACCCATTGTAAATAACCCACAACCAGGGTCTATTCTTGCAGATCCAACCCCAGAAGGCTTGGACATGATGTTCAAGGCCTACCAGGCTCGCCTTCAAGAAGGGCCAATAGCTGCAAACCTAGACAAGAGTTACCCTAGAGCGGATTTAGAGATTGAACGGATGAAAATGTGCATGAAAATGGTAGAACAAGCTCAAGCTATACTTGAGACTAGTCAAAAGTTCAATCAGACAAACTCTGTCAAATCAGAATTGCATTTCCAAGGCTTACTAGAAAGATTAGAGCAATTGGTAAACAAACCACACGTT
This sequence comes from Ceratopteris richardii, assembly GCA_020310875.1. Taxonomy (NCBI): domain Eukaryota; kingdom Viridiplantae; phylum Streptophyta; class Polypodiopsida; order Polypodiales; family Pteridaceae; genus Ceratopteris; species Ceratopteris richardii. The sequence continues at coordinate 20,945,887 of CM035432.1, read as the reverse complement.
TCTTTACCTCCACAGGCTCAACCAGTTATTGAAAGAGGAAGCTCACCACCAACGGGAGCTTATGTTCCTAATTCCACGGATGTTGGAATACCTCCTTCAATTCAACAGTACTCTCAAGAGTTCTTGCGGGAAATACAAGAAGAGAAATGGGCCAAGGAGAAGGGTAATTCCCCTCCTATTCCTGAGATTGATGATCTTCATGACCAATTTCCCCAAGACATTCCGTCTATTTATGGAGACCAAGCAGAGCAACAAGAAGATGGAAGATTAGATTTCGAATCTAATTCTTTACAAGAGTTGCCTCATTTCACAGGCCCATGGGAATCTGAATCTCTCCAGATCAGAGCTCCCACAATATTGGTAAGACATGAAGACTCAGTGGTCCCAAGGAACACTGATGTCGTGAAGAACACTAAGGTTCAATGTCATCTCACTGTAGAGAGCTGCTCAAAGCAAAACCGGAGATATGGAATCATGTGAAGGATCAAGTTCCATAACTTGATTCCAATATGCCAAAAGTAGGCCCTAAGCAGAAAGCACCAGAGATACCTCTAGACAAAATAGGGGACATGAGTGAAGGTGAAGAAGGTAATACTTATCTTCCAATCACCTATCAAGGCTACACAACCAAAGCAATCGTAGATTCAGGTGCTGGTGTTGCTATTGCGACCACCTCCTTGTGGAAGCGATGGGGCAAACCCACATTAAGACCAACGAGAATGAAACTTCAAATGGCAGATGGTCATTTTGAAAGACCTCTAGGATTGCTTGAAGGGATAACTCTAACCACTTGTGGTGTAGAGTTTGAACATACATTTGCTATATGTGACTTTGAGAAAAATAATGTCTACGAGATGATCCTAGGAAGACCCTTCCTACGACAATTGCAAATAGTGCAAGATTGGGGAACCAACTCCTTGTACTTACAGCACTTAGGGGTCACCACCAAGGTCAATTTGAAGGATTACACCTTCAGAGATGTACCACCCCTACAGTGGAATCCTATCCACAAAGCGAAAGAAGATTCTATCTCCGTGCATTCGGGTAGTTCACCTGATCCATCCTGGCTGCATGAAGATACTCACTTGTGGATGTGCAAGGTCGCAGAGGAAGAGGAAAAGCGCCTAAAAGCAAGAGAAGAAGGAACTCCCCCAGGAGATAGACCAATAAAAGACCCAGCCTATACACCGATGATATTTCCAGATGAGGAATTTGAGCCTCATGGTTGGGCAGAAATCTTAGCTACCATGGACATTGCAGTCAATGAAGAACAATGGACACCTCATTGTGATGAGGAGGGTTATGATATTTCAGTGTTCATGTGTCAGCCCCTGTTGGAAGAGTGTGATCCTAGTGAGTTCATAGAAGAAGAAGAGAATGACGATGATCTAGAATCCATTGTGATGGATACTTACTTTGACTCAGAGGAACACTATTTAGAAGACATAGGAGTGTTAACCCAAAAAGAAGAAGAACCCCTCACAAGTATTAAAACAATAAATTCAAAGGAAGGAAGTGAAGGTAGTACAAAGAAAATGAAAAGAAAAGCAGTGAAACAAGAAGAGGAGGAATCATTGTTTGAAGTACCAGAAAACTTCAAGAAATATGAAGTGGAAGACCGAAAAATTTTGGTACGAATGCCTAAGAGAGAGGCCATTATAGGAGAAGCATATGACAATAAAGAAAAGACCAAAAAAATTGTAGTGACCATTGAAGGGAACGAAGAGCGATGTACGTACATAGGAGACGACCTAAGTGCAAAAGAAGAAGCAGAGCTTGTAGCTCTATTAAGGGAATATAGGGACGTGTTTGCGTGGCACTATAGAGACTTGAAGGGAGTAGACCCAAAAATTTGCTCTCATACTATACCCATGACGGCTGATGCCAAGCCCACCAAACAAAAGCCCTACACATATAATGACACTTATGCAGCTAAAATAAAAGAAGAAATTGACAGGCTGATTGAAGCTGGATTCATCTATGAGATTGAGCATACTGAATGGGTGTCCCCCATTGTAGTGGTGCCCAAGAAGAATGGGAAATTGCGAGTGTGTATTAACCTTAAAAAAGTTAATGCCGCTACGATCAGGGATAGCTATCCACTTCCAATCACTGAACATTTATTGGAGCGTGTTGCAGGCAAGGAAGTTTATAGCTTCCTTGATGGATTTTCAGGTTACAACCAAGTAGCCATTGCCCCAGAAGATCAACATAAAATGGCTTTCGCCACAGAATGGGGAATCTTTGCATTTCGTGTGATGCCATTTGGGCTCACCAATGCTCCTGCAACATTTCAGAGGCTCATGTGTCATGTCTTCAAGGAGTTCTTACGGAAGAGCTTAGAGGTATATGTGGATGACTTATGTGCTCATTCCCAACAAAGAAGATACCACATCCCTGAGCTCAGACAAATCTTCAACAAGTGTAGAGATTATCGAGTGTGTCTGAACCCAGAGAAGTGTGTGTTCATGGTACGACAAGGTAAAATCTTAGGTCACATTGTTTCTAAGAATGGAATTTCAACAGATGAGGACAAAGTAAGAGCAATAGCAGAGCTGCCCAGGCCAAGGAATGTTAAAGAGGTACAAGCCTTTATGGGCCATTGTGGATATTACCGTAGGTTTATCCACATGTATGCCATCATAGCTAAACCTCTTTATGGATTGTTGACAAATTTTGAATGGAATGATGAATGTGAAAAATCCTTCATCGAGCTAAAAAGACGCTTGTGCTCAGCACCAATACTGACCACTCCTGATTGGAGTAAACCATTCCATGTCCATGTGGATGCATCCAATCATGCCATCGGTTGTGTGCTAGCACAACCCACAGGTGAGGGAAACCTAGATTTGCCAATAGCATATGGTAGTAGGCAATTAAATGCAGCTGAACGAAATTATACCACAACGGAGAGAGAAGGCTTAGGCATGGTATATGCTGTGAAAAAGTTTAGACACTATCTATTGGCCAATAAGTTCAAGTTTTTCACTGATCATCAAGCTTTACTATATTTGGTCAATAAACCTTGCAATACAGGCCGTTTGGTAAGATGGTTCCTTTTACTAATGGAGTACGACTTTGAAGTTGTTGTCAGGAAAGGTAGGACCCACCTTAGGGCGGACCATCTTTCTCGCATCACTTCAGGAGAGCCACCGCAAGGAGTGTCGGATGAGCTACCAGATGCTTATTTGTTCAATTTAGAAGTTGTTCCTAAATGGGCAAATAAGTTGGTACCTGTCCTAACCTTCAGACCTGCAAATAAGAACGTAAAAACAAACAAAGAAGAAATTGTACGATCACAACAATATCAAATTTTGGCAGGGAGCATGTACAAACAAGATACAGAGGGAGTGTTAGCTTGTTGTGTCGAGGACGATGAACATACTAGTTGGTTGCAACAAGCCCATGAGGGATTGCTAGGAAATCACTACTCTAAACAATGAACATTGCAAAACCTAAAACATTTAGGAGTGTATTGGCCTAGCATGGATAAAGAAATACACGAGTGGATTAAGAATTGTCCAGTGTGCCAGAAGAGACCCCCAGTGGAGCATGCCACTCTTTATCTCGTGTCATTAATCCGAGATTGGAGCGCTCCATTGGTAGAATGTATGAGTTCAGGGATACTAACGAACGGGGCTAGTCTATCAAGAAGAAGAAGCATGGAGCAAGAGGCTCAAGACTATGCACTAGTAGGAGACAACCTATATCGGAGAGGCAAAGATGGATACTTAAGACTGTGCGTTCATGAATCAGACTATTTGAAGGTCTTAGAAACTGCACACAGCGGTGTTGCAGGTGGACACTTTGGGCCTGACAGAGTAATTAAGACCATTCTATTCTCAGGACTTTGGTGGCCCACTCTTCATATGGATGCACATACCTATGTGAAGAAATGTGACACATGCCAACGGGCACAATATCCGATACGAAAAGACGAGATGCCTTTAAGGCCAATGATGGGAGGACGTGCATTTTCAAAGTGGGGTATAGACTTTGTAGGTCCCATCAACCCCCCAGCTAGAAACTCCCATGCAGAATACATTATTGTAGCCACAGATTACCTTACAAAGTGGGTGGAAGTAAAAGCCACGACAAAGAATGATGCTCAAACAACGGCTAAGTTCTTATTCGAAAACGTGTTCACTAGATATGGGTTACCAATAGAGTTGGTTAGTGATAGAGGTACGCACTTCTTGAATGAGGTCATTGAAAATCTCCTTCAAGAATTCATGGTGATACACAAGAAGTCTGCCCCTTATCACCCACAAGCCAACGGACAGGCCGAGAGCACGAATAAGATCCTATGTAATGTCTTGACAAAACTTGTAAATAATAAACGCTCTGATTGGGACAAACAACTTCATCATGCTGTTTGGGCTTACCGAGTTGCTTACAAAACAGTACTCAATGCCACCCCATTTCAGATGGTCTTCAGACAAAATGCCGTGCTACCTTTGGACTTCCTAATCCCAGCCTTGAAAGTAGCACAAGAGCACGAGTGGAATGGACACGAGTTGTCCTCCAGGATCTTTGATCTAGAACGCTTAGGTGAGATGAGGCTACGAGCAGCAGCAGGTATTTATGCTGCAAAGAAAAGACAAAAGGCATACTTCGATGCCCATGTAAAGGATAAGGGATTGAAAGAAGGAGATCTAGTGCTGGTTTACACGCTAAAGCAACATGCCCGTAAGTTGGAAAAACGAGGATACGGACCCATGATCATTAATCGAATTTCCACTAGCGGTGCGGTTCAATTGGCCACTTTAGAAGGTGATATCTTACCGAACTATATAAATGGTTGTCGAGTCAAGTTATATCAAGACCCTCTTACAGAGGAAATGCTAATGAGACTCAACACTGCTAAGAAGCAAAAAGAAGAGGAGATAAGGGTTAGAGAAGAAGCACAAGCAGAGGCTAGAGAGCGCATCAGAAGAAATAAGTTACGACGACTAGGCCTAGACATCAACACAAAAGCTCCCAAATATCACATGGACATGTGCCAATCTACGGCTCGAATAATTGACCGACGTCCCTTCGTGACCATAGAAGTAGGAAAGGGAAAGAGCGTAAGGACTATGAGAGCATTGGTTGACTCAGGGGCAGTAACTAGTGCAGTTAGACTTTCATACTGCCAAGACCTGCAATTGGACATCAAGCCCATAGAAGCCTATCTCATAGGATTGGGAGGTGTGGAAACCCCTTGTTTGGGCGAGGTGGAACTTCCCATCTACCTTCAAGATGTTCCAATGCAAGTCAAAATGCTAGTGTGTCATGATGAGGACCTCACAGAGCCACTTGTCCTGGGTCAAGATTGGATTTACGACCATGCCGTCAACTTGAACTTAAGAAGTCAACTTCTTCAAGTTTGGGTACAGGAACAATGCATCACATTAGAATTAGAGAACTGTATGCTCACAAATCACGGCACCACACACACTCTTAGTTCCTCTAAGACCAATCTTCATGCACAAGATGTCGAGTGTGTCCAAAGCTCTATGACCCAAAAGGTCTCGGTCACAGAGGAAAGGACTCAAAGGCAAGCTGACTCCTCTTGTATAAAGACCAAGACCATCATCACTCAACCCCAAAGGCAAGTGAAACAGTACATGACCACCACTACATCGAACAGACAACGAGAATTCAAGGAGAAAGTAGCTCCGAGCATGAAGCAGATCTGGGTACGAAAAGGAGCGCAACCACCAACCTTGACAACACAATTCCCACCCAGGCAAGATACACATGTGAAGACGAGAACCAAACCACCAGGACCAGCTCAACGAGAAGGCATACGACAAATTTGGGTGCCTAAGAAATTAGTTGCAGTTCAACAAGGACAACCACATATATGGGTGCCCAAGGTGCTCTTACACGTGCAAAGACCCATGCTCCCTACCATGCAAAAGGTCTCAACAAGGAAGCTTAGAAGAAAAAAGGGTAAGAACAGAGCACAAAGACCAAAAGAACATAAACTCAACCCTTCTTCAAAAGTAAGCAGGCCAGCATCAAAGATATGGGTTTGGAGGCCGAAAGCACCAGCAACATCCACAGAACCAAAGAGCCAACCACAGTGGATACTAAAGTTTGGAAAGCACCCAAAGATGAAGTGGCCGGAGGTGATCCCTACAGGGGCAAATACTATTCTGAAATGGGTTCCAATTAGGAGGATTACATCATTTCGAGATCCAATCGACACCTCCAATCAAAGAATTCATCAAGTATGCAAGTAACATCAAAAGCCTTGACCCGCAGCAACCATGTGCCTTTGGCATAACCCTGTCTTTTGCACCATTCAGGTCATGCATTTCCAAAGTATGCATCAATATAGGGTCACCTTACATGGCCGTGCATAGACACAATTGAGAAATCCCAGGCACATGAGACACAATTTTCACATGTAAAATATGTTATTGATACTAACCTCTTTCTTCTTGTTTGATGCCATCGTGTGCAACAACCAAAAAAAAAAAAAAAAAAAAAAGGGAAAAGAAAAGAAAAGCAAAGAAGAGGACTATGTGCTTGAAAATGCTCATCAGCGAACTTTGAGCAAGGACATCCATCAACAAAAAGGACAAGCCGATGGTCAAACACCATGATGGAACTACAACACGAAGAGATGAAGATCAACGGACCCTTCACCATGGTAAGACGTGTATGCTTCAACAACACTATAACCATGATAGATTAGGAAACCTCTTCGTCAGCATACCTTTGAGCACTTAGCTCAAGACCCAATCTCTTGCAACATACTTCTTGCCTTGCATTTTCCAAGTACGCATACGTAGGGCCACATTACAAGGCCATGCACAAGGCACATATTTTGTTCAACCCATGCACTAATGCACTTACCCATCATCCATTATGGGTTACAAGTACTGGGCATGAAAACTCTGAAAGCCATCTTTGGAAGAATCAGAGGACATCACGATGACCACTACAAGAGCAAGGAAGCCATCCACCATCGAGAGTTGCTCATAATCACCATTGACCACCTCCTTTGAGCAACTAGCCATTTTGGACAGCTCACAAATGCACCATGAAGAGGGAATACAAGGCAGAAGTGAATACAAAGGGACTACAAACTGCAAGAGCTAACAATGGCAAAGTGAAGAACCAGACAAACGACCAGGCTACATTGGGAAGATGGATCGCCCCGGTTGGACGCAAAGGACGCTACCTCTCAACGTAATACATGGAACGACCACTACAACAAGGGTCTGTCAGGGACGACAGACTCAAGAGGGGGGGGAGTGTTGAAGCTCAAGATCAAGGACAAAGCATGGAAGTGCATCAAGGAAGTGGACACACAAGAAGAAGGAGCAAGTAGGGAGCTCCAAGAAGCACCTGTCAAATTTTCAGAAGAAATCCCTACAAAAATAGTGATTTTTATCACTAAAAACCATTGTAAATACCATTTTCCATTTTTGTAACTCCATTTTGTGCAAGCCGAGGAGTCCTCAAGCTTGAGGAGTATTAGAACTACCATCCTACCAATTTTCATAATTTTTAGACTCCGTTTGAGCCCCTAAATAAGCCCTGGAACCTATTTTTTAACTAGGCCGGACACTAGGTCTGAACAGGGCCAAAACCACTCAAAAACTATAAAAAGGGCTGGAGAGCTCATTTTTGAGGTTAGCTTGTTGTAGATTTCAGCTTTGTAAGAGAGCTCTTGTATAATCAAAGATCTTCCATTGTTCCTCTCTTTGCTCTTACTTTGTGCACGTGTGTGTGTATGCTTGTGTGCTTTCACTCACGCACTTGTGCCATCACTTGCTCACGGTCTTCATACCGGTCCTCACGTCTCCACGGATTGACATTTATGAGGTGTATCTCCTCGCGTTGGTACTCACCATTGTGCTAGAGTGACACTCTCTCTCAATAATCAATGGCCCTATTATTTTCAAAGAAACTTTCTAATGAATACATAATATCTTCTTTCCCTGTGGTTGAATGCTCCATTGTGTAATTCCTTTTTGTTGCCCTCAATCTTTAGCATAATCCCTACGACATTTCCCGATAGTTTTATTTCTACTTGTCCCATTTGGACATATTGCAGATTAATTGGGTGACACTTTTATTTCAAAAAAAATTATAAGGAATGCCAATCCACTATTTGATAGTTGCAGAAGAATGTCTCCACAAGTTTATGCCTCCTTTATATATTCACCATTCTCTGCCGGGATGAATTTCACATTCAACCCCACCCCTTGGTTCTATCAACCTCTTCCATGGTTGTTCCACTACCTCCTTTTCAACTTGTCCCTCCACCTTTTAATGAGGAAAATGAAAGTGTGGACATTCTTTTTGGTTGCTTGTGTAAGCATTCTCAGGATCCTATCCATGTGGATCTTCCTTCCATGAATATACAATGCCTTGTTCTTTTTATGATGAAGCTAGCCCCAGTTCTATCCTTGATGCTATTGTAGGGACCACGGGTCCACAAGCTTCTTCTCCATCCCCTATCTATACGGTGGCATGGAGTCCACAACATCCTTCTCTATATCCTC